>WIXG01000693.1:0-26330 GCA_009869945.1 Mesaphorura yosii
CGAAATGTTTGCACTCACGATAGAATTCTCTTTTACCAGTTTTACTTTTAGCAAAAGTTGCTTTCGCTATAAGCAATAGAAGTAGTGACAGCAACAATGCGAATTGAGCTAATGATATTTACGAATTTAATGTTTTATTGCTTCATTATTGTTAATAACTGAATAAATTGTGCGTCATGAGTAGCATGGCACTTAAAAATCCAAATCCGAGCACCGAGAATTGTCCGAACATGGAAGTTCCTCTGTCTGATTTGTCAGCTGGTTTAAGCAAGCGTTGGAGCATTCCGTGAAGCATTTTGACTTGAGGACCATCCCGGGTTGCTAAAATTCAAGGGTAAGCGTAAAATTAAGGGTCCACGTTCTTTACTCGTCGGTGTCATTGGTCTTAAGCTTTCGCTCACCATAATCAGGCCCGCTGTGGGCGAAAAAGTCCCAGCATCCATTCAGGCTCACCAAAGTGGCCCGAGCCAAAGGAAAAACCATGATCACATGATTCTCCTCGGCCACATGCAGGAATTTGGACCTTGTGAAAGTGCTTTTTGCCGATTGCGGACTGATTTCATCATTTCAAATCAATTAAGCTAAAAACCTTAAAAACCTTGGTTTGAACTGGCAAATTTTTCTTACTTTGATCCGCCACACCCGTGAAAGTGGAAATGGAGAAGGCATTCATTCGCAGAATTCTGGCAGTACTCAGGAATGTAAATCCATCCAACTTCTCCCATCGAAATATGCTTCAAATCCCTGCCGGAGAAGAACTCGCTTTGGTTAAACAGCTGCAGTTCGCCGATTTGCCTGTTGGCTTCAAGATAAGAAAGATAAAATACGACTGGGTATATAAGAAACGGGTTTAAATACCATCTGGTTTGATGATCTCGTCTCCAATCATGAACTTCATCATTTCGTACGCCCCGGAAAAGTTGCAATTGACAAATCGTGGTCCAACCGCAAATATTTCACTCACGTACGCCTCTTGTTCTTCGTGGGGGCTCCGAGCGTGGCAGTCTTTGCCGGTGTCGTCAGTTGGCTTGACATGAAAACGTGTGTTATATTAAATCTGTAAGGGTTTTCCCGTTAATGATTCTCATTCTTACAAAGTCATGCCCCGCATCGTGTGTCGTCAGTTGGAGGTTGGCTGTGTTTGGGACAAAATTGTGATAAAAGTCGATATTCTGCTTCGCGACGTCCACTGGAATCAGCGTGTCGCGCTCGCCGGCCCACACAAACACTTTCTGATCTACGAGGCCTTCGAGTGGGTCGATCATATCCCGCGATGCGTACTTCCGAGTCTCCTCCACGGCGAGGCTGATGTTGTAACGACCAAAGAGGGTGTTTGGAATGACTGGAAAGGTCTGCTGGAGCCACGTCGAGCAACCCAGGCCGAATGAGAGCAGGTTTCCGTTCCCGCAGCGGTAATACGCTTAAACGAAAGCAAAATCAGCATCAGCGCAGGTGACCGAGGATCCACGATCCACGCAAAGCAAGTCACGAGCCTTACCCATTGAAAACAGAGCCACTCCACTGAAAAGTGAAGAATGCACCATGTGAAAGGTGGTTGCCATTGCGGATCCGCTTGAGAAGCCAGAGAGCGTGACCTTGTCCTTGCGAATGTTAGGGAAGGATTCTGCAAAGAAAAGATGGTTTAATCCAAAAAGTTAAAATGGCTCCCCCGAACTGGTTAATTCAGAACTGAACGTACTCAAGTTCATGACATCCTGCGCCTGCCCCGAAACCCCTAAATTACGGCTCCAGGCCACGGAAACCAGGAGAAGGAACCAAATTATCTGATGCTGGCGAGCCATTTTATGTAGCTTACTGAGTTTACTACAATTCAAGACAACTGACTGAATTTAGAATGGAATGCCAACTGTTCAAGTGTCATTTGTCAACCTTTTGCTTGCTTCATAATCACATAGGCTTATCTCGCTATCGATGCAAGTGTAAATTGAGAAAAATCAATTGCACAGTACAGCTGTCAAGTTGTCGCCTGTTCTGTTGCCATTTGTTTCTGTGTTAATTCCCTGCGATAAAAATTGAAATGCCCCCGGACATTTGATTTGATACTGACATTCTGTAGTTTAATTTGCTGTTGCAATGCTCAATGCTATGCTCTACGAAAGAATTATCTGATAAGGACACCTACCTATATGACCGGGAGGCTCGATTCAGCACACCACACGCCGTTTAAAGTTTTATTGTAAATCACTATCTTAATTACAGCATGATTTATACTTAATTATTATTGTACAAAGGCAATTATTAAAGAAATCAGTCGTCCCGTGTAGCAATTCTCATCCTCAGGATTTGTTGTTAATCGTTTTCTTCTCGCGATTTCTTGAATTTACTGACTCGTTTCTCCTTAACGGGAGCAGATGCTGACGCGGTTGGTTGCCTCTCGATGACGGTGTCTCCCACCGCTGCTGGAGCGGCTGTGCCGGCACTGAAGCTGCTACTGGAAGTGATTGGCAGCGACTTGGTTGATGTTGGTTGTACTGCTTCCGACATTTGACCAGATGATTTCTTCACTAATGCAGGCACAGCCACCGCCTTTGCTGGCGCTCGCCGCTCGAACTTATACTCGTACTCATCTTCCTGCAGTTCCAGCTCGTCCAGGCGACTCATCACATCCTGGAATTCAGTTTCGCCACCTTTGTCATCTGCTCGCGCCTTTGCCTTTTCCTGATGATACTTTCGCAACTTCTCCCGATGCACCTTCCTCCACTCTTTTTCTTGCTCCTCGTCGTATTCTTCCCGAATCTCCTGCACATTCCCGTCCATGAGCTCCCCAAGCTGCTGACTTGTGGCTAGGCGCCAAGCTTGGCTCTGATCCAGCTCCTGTTTAAGTTTCTTGAGCGCGTCATCACATTTTCCGATTCGTCGATTGACAATTTCGATCGCGTGCTTTGCACTGCATTCCATAAACCAATTATCACCGAGTAAGCAAGTCACCTCGTTGGTATGAATCAGTTTCCCGGGAGCAAATGCTTTGGGTCCAAGAGGAAGAAGAGCACCCTGTTCCAATTTGCCTGAAAGACTGGTGAGCGTTGACTTCAAATTCACGTAATCACGCCTCCAATTTTCATGTAAAAGAGTCTGCTCCTGATTTGTTGCCAGTACACTTTGCTGGTGGGCAATGAGGGCCTCCAGCAATTGGCTGTCTTTGTCCATTGTGAACTCGGGAGAACAAAATCAATCTTCGATTCGAGCAACAACGGGTGTCTCCGACGTTGACGAGGAGGTTTCACTCGGATCGCTGGGTGTGGGCGCTCCCTGTGAGGCTGCTTGAGGTTGGGGCTGTGGTGTCGCGAGCTTATGCTCCAGAATCTGCAACTGGCACTCAATGTTTTCTAGCTGAATCTGCATTCGATCAAGCTTCTCCACGCATTTAGTGGAGAATCGGTTCAGACCGATGACGGTCGTCGACAAGAAATGGTTCAGGAAGGCTGCAAGTCGTTTGGGGTGTTCCAAAGATGCAACCTGCAATTATGCAATGAATTTTAAGGATTCGTTCTCCAGGCCACAAACACGCACACTTAATGGCAATGGGTGACTTACGTGTTGAATATCAATTCCGGCCACAGCGATTGAATTTGTATCCACAACGTCGTCCATTCCACTAATACGAATTTCCGACGGTCATAACGCAATCCAGTTCAGACTAGGACTAGCAGAGGAAAATGTAATGGCGCAAATTATTCGTCACATGAGTAAACTCCAGAAATCAAGAGCCAATTCTGGTAGTGTGCCGTTTATTCGCAAATCGGGAATTAGAAATCACACGATATGAAAGCGAATGTGAAATGCGTGCTTGAATTGAGCGGTTTCATGATCTCGTCATTTCATCTTTTAACTAGCATTGCTGTGAACAAAGAATGAGTCTTGGTTTCTACCTCGCACGCATACGCCATAAGAATAAAACTCAAAGATTGCGGATATCAACAGTAAGTTCAGAGTTTGATATTGAACGCGATCGTCGGATGTCAAATAATCAATTTATTTCGTCAATTCGCACATTGAACGATGAGTTTAGAATCTACAATAACTAACAAATCAGTAATCAACAAAAGTAGTGCCTGTCGGCCAGCGTAAATTAAAGCAAAATCACTCTTTATTCGGTTAAGATTCTGTCGATCTCGACAGTGGTAAGCAGCTGCGGGGCGGGCGGGCTCTTGACCCGTCGCGTCGCCTGTCTTCATACTTCACACAGGAACAACCTTCCACCACTGGCTCTTATCGTCATGCGACTCCGGGTACGTTTGAATCGGGTGACCATGCCCCATGTTACGAAGACACCGGCCTGTTCTCATGTTCTTGATGAGAACATACTCGTGTCCGCCAAACGCCTGCACCGGAACCGGAAGCCATTGTTGGTTCTCCTTCCCATGAAACTCCTACGGCATGGAATAGCGGAAGGGAAGGGTAATGTTGAAACTAAGACAGGATAATGTACGCAGTGGAATGACTTACATAAAGAATGATGTACAGGTCCTTCTTGTTCGCGTGGGTGGCATCATCCATCGCCAGTATTTTATCGCCCTTCCCACGAACCAGGCTGGTTATGCGATAACCAGCGCCCTCAACCTGAATGCTGAACTTCTGGTTTTGGCCACCCCCGTAGTGCCACATGACTATACGGGTGCCAGCGCCCTTCTTCGCCCCGCCTTCGGCGTCAAGGACCTATACACCAGTTGAATTGAACCTTTCTTGAAACTACGAGCTTCCTTAGGATCTAGAAGGGCAAACTTCGTTAAATACGTACATTTCCATCCACAGCGCTGATAACTTTACAGACGCCAGAGTTGAATATAGGTGGATGAGGTTGCGTGGGCGCGGGATAAGAAGGCATGACGCCACCGTGACCTCCTCCAAATCCACTACCCGGTTGACCACCGAACCCACCTCCAGGTTGACCACCAAATCCGCCGCCGGGCTGGCCACCGAAACCTCCACCTGGCTGACCGCCAAATCCACCACCTGGCTGACTCGGCTGAGCTCCAAACCCGCCGCCTGGTTGACCTCCGTACCCACCGCCTTGCGGCGCTGGCTGTGCTCCAAATCCGCCTGGAGGGGCTGGTTGAGCACCATGCCCGCCTGATGGACCTCCTGACCACATTTTGTTAAGGGATTCTAGCAGTTATACGCTTGAGACCCTAAATTGATTTAACTGGTCAATTACCGAGACAGAGTCGAAATGCACCTCATGAAGAACTACACCTGTCAATGGAAATGAAGTTTGAAAAGAGCGAATTGCGAACTAAACACACTAACTGGGATGGGCATGAGCGAGCAAGGCGGCCAGAGCCGACACTCATCATGCCATACTTCATAGAATGGCCTTATCAGTTTGAGCTCCAGCTCTTATCTCAATGCACAGGAACAATACAGAGTAAAAAGCAGAGAATATATTTTGTCAGTTTCAGCCCAGAAACGGTAATGACTAACATCGTACCATAATCAGCATATAAGCATATTACGCAATTCGCAGATTTGCGAAACGAGAGTACGCAGGAACAAACATATGACTAATTATTGGTTTCTCGTCCCAGTGGCCAGTGACACATTATTCGTTCAGAACTTTATAACCGGTTGGAAGAGTGACAGGTGGCTCATTTAGTTCTCGGATTTGCAACAGGAAATGACGGGCAACGGGCCATGAAACACATGCGTTTCTCAAAAAAAATTACATGACCAACAGATACCTCGCAAAGTTTAATTCGAAATCATGGAGCTATTTAAAGCAGCACGGTGCAGTGCCTCCGCACGACGCGACAATTTACTGTCAGTTCAAAGACGAAAAACAGTTAACCACTTTATTAATTTCCACTTTCTTCACTTAATTAGTAATAATGTCAGCAGTCAGCGGAGCATCAGCAGCATGGAGCACTCTCATTTGGACACATAAATACAAACATTTAACAACAGCAATAAATTATTCTGGATCATACGTATGCCAAATTCGATCAAATGTCTTGACGTACTCCGGCACAATCCGAGACTCGCTGCTTATCACAACATTTTCTTTCTGGTGCTCCAACGCGTCGTTGGTCCAGTTGAGCGATCCGGTCATGACATAAAGGTCATCGACAATCACAAACTTGTGGTGAATCGTCGTGCTGTACTCGTACCGCTTGTACCTCCACTGAATGCCAAGGCTCTTGAACTCCGCCGCACACCTCAGCGTCCCAGGTGATGTTGCACTGTAGATTTTCACCTGCACTCCTGACCGCTGCTTGGCGACTAGCAGATTGAGGAGCCGTTGTGCGAGTCCACCCTGAATTGTCATTATACAGATCTTGATACTCTTCTCTGCTCGGGACAAGTACGACTCGAGCTTGGAAATGGACGAGTTCGGGTGATCAGTCTTGACCCATGGTCGTGGTGGGAAGAATAAGGTGGCGGTCCATAACTTGTTCCGCTCCTCCTGCGCCGCCGTCTTGGCCGCCCACCAACGCATCCAGCAAATGTGAATGAGAACTCCAGCCAAGAACGCTGCTCCAGCGCGGAATGGATGGGCTGCGACCAAGTGCAGGGAGTTGGAGGGGACCATCGCCAAAGCCGACCGATTGGACTGTGGTCACAAATCAGTTATCTGCTAACCGTGAACAAAAGTCAATAATTATTCAAGGAAAAGACACCATTCATTCATCCTCCACATTACCTTTCGGCTGTTTCTCGAACTGAAACTAGAACCATCGAATGCAAACTTGAATTTTATCTTAATCACGAAAGACACAATCAGTAATCACTGAATTTCAACTAATAAACGATCTGTCATTGTCAGGAAGGAAGCAGAAATAAGAAATTAAAGCGATTCAAATAGGATGATTCTGTCTCGACTTTCGCAGAAGGGCGAAGAATCCTTTGCTTTCCACTCGTCTCAGCGAAAGAGAACGCGGGCCTCACTTCTGTAGTAGAGCAGTACGTAAGAAAGAAACAATTGCATATTTGGAACGGCACGGCGGCATTCGGCTGTTTGACACGCAACGGCAACGGTTTTGTTTTCTTTCGCTCATGTGAGACTCAACGGAAAATTCAGATTGATTCAGATTCAGATTCACCGATTCAATTCAAATGAAAGTGATAAGCATGTCCTGATCTTACAGTTAGTGTTAATTACTTGTAACGTGTAACTTGACCGAATATTTTTCATTGACAGTGGCTCTCAACTCAGCAGTCCGTGAAGACGACGAGGGAAGGAGAAAGAATCAAAGAATTTGACACTTGAAGGTAAGTCTAAGTTCCTGCGCTCCTCCAGCCAGGTCTGTTTGGATAAATTATCGCCAGCAACATTCTTAGCGAGTTACATTGAGTACCTTTTAATTGAGTATTAAACTTAATTTCTAGAAATCAGAAATCATAATCATGGTGAAACTCATCCTGGCCTGATCGTAACTAAAGGAATGGAGAATAACTTCCCTGCACCGCCCCCACCGCCGACGAAACGCCGCCAATCGGTGAGTCACTTGGTTCAATTGCAAAATGAAGGCATAGCTTCAATCACAATTAGTTGTAACTTAATTTCCTTTGTACAGATCTTGAAATCAGGAAATTCCGTTCGTTATGAAGACACTGAGTGCATTGACATCACAGCATCAGTATTAACAGGACTTCAGAAATGTGAAGTGGCAGCTGCAGCTCCACCACCGCCACGGAGGGTTAGCTTCTTTGATGTTCCACAAGTCTTGGACATCAGTCCTGCTCATATGAGCTCGGACAGTCACAACCAAGACAGTGTGGACGAGATGAACAAAACATTTGCTTGCAACGCGCCGATGGAAATGAGCAGCCATTTCCACGAAACGAACAAAACATTTACAACGTACAACACGCCGATGGAGATGAGTATCACCACGAACAGAACATTTGCTTACAGCGCGCCGATGGAAATGAGTCAGATGAGTAGCACGAACAGAACAATCTCTTGCAACATGCCGATGGAGATGAGCAACAACAACGAAACGAACAGAACTGTTGCTTACAACATGCCGATGGAGATGAGTGTCGTCGGACAAGGAAATCCTGCTCTTTCGACTTCGACTTGCTACGAGGCGATGGACATGTCATATGATGATCTATACATTGACACGGAAAGTATTACTGCAACTGCTGACATGTCGCGTGAAGACACTGCCCATGCACACGCTGTCACCAAAAATATTCCTGCTGACATGTCGTGTGTTGACACTACGCACGGAGTCACTAAAATGTTTGCTGTTGACATGTCGTGTGAAGGTGAAGACGCTGACGCTACCCACGGTATCACCAAAAATATCCCTGTTGATATGTCGTGTGACGAAGTTCAGGCTGCCCATGGAACCACCAAAATGTATGCTGTTGATATGTCGTGTACAAATGTTACCCACGCCCACTGCTTGCACGAAGCTACTAAAAATAATGCAGTTGACATGTCGTTTGAGGATTCCGTATCTGAGAACTTGGACCGCAATCACAATCCAGCTTCAGAGTCATTACATACATTATTTGAAACTTCTCTGAAACCAGCGCCGCTGCCGGCACAGCAGCAGGTACCCGTGCGTCTGGTTCATCCTTCAGAAATCACCGGAAGGCCAAACGTTTTACCAAGCAAATATCAACCACCTCGACTGGCTCAGATGAATGACGCACGGACACAGAATCTTGTGGCGGATAACTCTCAGAACGTCGATTTCTTGCTCAGGTATCCAGGATCAAATACGGCTCAGAAGTGCTCCTATCCAACCCCAACGGATGGGTACGGCCAGTTCGGGTCAGCTAAAACACCTCGCAAGGGTCGGCAGCCTCAGTCTCAGCCTCCTCAGCGCTATCAGGCTCCCGTCGCAATGACATCTCAGTCACATCCACAACATCAATTTCCTCAACCATTCATCCAGAAAGTATTTCTGAGCTCGGTTGAAGTTCAGACGTCACCGCTGACCACGTACATCTCGACAGGGACGTCAATTACGCCAAAAACACCCCAGCAGAAGACACCAAGGACATTTTTACTGAAGAGGGACTTTCAACAGCAAACCTCCAAGAATTCCACTCCCGAAGTACTGCCACAACCTGTATCGACTGCGAGTGAGGAGAAAGAAGAGCTCCAAGTGCTCGCTCCCGCAGCAATGCCGCCAAGAAACCAGGAACTTCCCAGTGCGAGTGTGAGTCGAAGCCAAAGCCATGATTATGGTCAAGAGTCAGAACATCAGCATCAGGTTAAGTCTCAGTCTCAGTCTCAGGCGACTCAGCTCCAGCCAAAGTCTTCTGCGGACCCAACCGAGATTAGAAGGGCGAACCAGCGCCGCCGCGAGACGTACACCGTGCAGAACTCCGTTTTTCCGGTGCCGAACATCGAGATTGACGGCGCAAATCAGAATTCGATGCCAGACTGCGGAATTGCCGACACGAGCAACCTCAGTTTTGCGAGCACACTATCTTCTGAGCCGGACCCTGGAGATCAAGCCCCAAATCCGGGTCTGGATGACACCCAGGACACCCACCAATTCGAAGGGCGTCTGGTGCAGCAGCAGCAGAAGTCAATGAATACAACCACCATCATCGGAGGCAGCCGCAGCGCAATTGACGACATCGATAAGACAGAGAAAAGCATTGAAGAGGTACGGCGTTCATTGGAATCTGCGCTAAATTCCACTGAAAACGGTAACGGTGGCCTAACAAGAGAAATTCTTCCTCGACGGTTTCCCGTCCCCGGTCGCGAGTACTACGATCACGACCACCAAGACCAGTCAAACACAACGTTTAATGTCAACAACAACACCACGCTGACCCACGAAACCCTTCTTGGTCCTGGTCCCGGCGCGATCAGGAACGCCATCTTTGATAGAAGTCTATCCGCCGCCTATCAAAGCCAAGCACAGGCAATGACATCAGCTATCAACGCCAACATGAACTTGTCGCAAGCAAATGGATTCGGATTGACGGAGGAAGTTTTGCCACCGCACCTGACTGTCAATAATGGCGGTAACATAACATTCCGAGCTGAGAGCACCACAACAATCACTCAAGAGACGTCATTCGTTGTTTCTGGTCACCAACAGCAGCAGCGGCGTGAGGAACAACGACCAATTACAGTGGCGGCAGCGACGCCAGCACAGGCAACCGCAGTGGCAGTGGTCCCGACCTCGTCTACGAACGACCGCTCCGCTAGAGATTTGATGCCTCCTCCAACTCCAAGGGGGCTGCCAACAATAACAGCCCCATGCGCAGCAGGCTTGCCGATGACTCCACAGCCCAAATCAAACTCATCAATTCCTCCGTCGATGGGATTGGGACCGCCGAGTGCCAAGAAGAGAAATCTCGATTTGTCCATGTCCATCTGCAGAGATCCTCAAGAACTCTGCTTCCTCGCATGGGAGTCTCATCTTGGTCAGAAAACGCGTCAATATCTCAAGAATTACGGCACCATGTCCGACTGCGCAAAAACCCGCTTCTGTGCTCTCATGCGAGAGGAGCTGCTCAAACTGAACCGAATCGACTTCGAGAAATTCGCCGTCGACTTTGCTCACGCCTTTCCAGAGTGGTTCATGCCTACCGTCCGGTCACATTTTGAAGTGCAAGAATTAGCCGCGATTCCGCTCCACGAGTACGACACGCACCCGACCATCGTGAACATTACGGGCGGCCCTGAAGTCCTAAGGACTCAAACGCTGGAGGAGGTTCTGGCGAGCCTGAATTTGGTACTTTAGGCTCGAAGCGAATGAGGGAAGGCTTTTGTATTTCGTTCAGTATACAAATTAAGCTTAGAAATTCTCAATTAGGTATAAT
This sequence comes from Mesaphorura yosii, assembly GCA_009869945.1. Lineage (NCBI taxonomy): Eukaryota > Metazoa > Arthropoda > Collembola > Poduromorpha > Tullbergiidae > Mesaphorura > Mesaphorura yosii. Next base: position 10,762 of record WIXG01000693.1, read on the forward strand.
ATTTTCGACGAATCTTATCACAGTCACTGACACTGCGTTGGTTACTGTGTCTGTACTGTGTTCTTCTCAATTAACGTAATACGTAATACTAGAAATAATTCTCATTGCAGCATAGCAGTAAGATTTGTATTTTGATAAAAGTAATTAATTTAATTAAATTAATGAAAGGTAAGGTAATTCTCAACACTATTTCGTAGATGTAAGATCATCAGCAACCAAGGAAGCAATAAGCAATAAAAATAGCCATGCAATTTCAATTTCTACAGCAAATAAGGTGGCTATTCAGACATTTTCTTGCTGAATCTGGCTGTAAAACCAAAACCCTGCATCTCATCTTTTAGTCTTGCAGGTCATAAATCACTCATTTTAAGAATTTACGATTGTCGTGTGCAGCAAAGTCGGAAAAGTCTCTGGCCATTTATTGCTATTACTGAAACGGGTTTTGAGTCTTTTTAAGCGTCGAGTAGTTCGGAGCCTCACGCACGCATGCGCACGTATTGTAGTGATTGAATTTAAACTTGCAATTTGTTTTCGAGCACGCGTCGATTGGTTGCGAATTCGGTTCCGGGTAAATTCCACGCACACCCAAGCAGCAATCACAAGCACGTTAAATTTAAAATTACTCAACACTTTTACGAGCGCCGCGCGTCGTAAAAATGAAAAGCAAAAGCTCAAGATTATTGTCTGAGGTTTATGGAGGAGTCGCCTAATTGACAATTATGCAATCGAACCTACTTCTATCGGAGTGGCCATGACCAGAAATCGCAGTTGTTGTTTTAGGCCACTGATGAGTTCAAGCTGTCGGGTTGGAATCGGGTAACTGCCAGTTCTTACCCAGATCGCAATCCGCAAAGGTCTCCGACTCACAAAGGTCCGGACGCCACGAAGCCATGGCTTATCGTCTCATCTTCACGTCCGTTTTCGCTCTTATCGCCCTCATACATTTCATCCGCGCCCAGTCGCCTTCCAAAACCTCCTTCTGCGCAGAGGCTGGCGAAGGGTTCCACACGCACCCGGACGACTGCACGAAATTCGTCCGTTGTTTCGCGTATGGGAACGGAAAGACGCAGACAAGCGGAAGCGGAATCCTTGGCCGATTTGACTTTGACTGTGCGCCGGGCACTGTGTTTGACCCCGTCTTGATGGTGTGCAACTACGCGGGAGCCGGCGGAGCGCCGAAGGACTGTGTCCCAAAGACTGCGTACGAAATCGTCTTTGGGCGTGGCAAGACTGCAGCTACGACGAGGCCAAGCGTGAGTGTGACGACGGCGACAATTTCAACTCGAATTGCGGCACCACCGCCGCCGGAGGAAATCAGCGCCGCGACAACTCCGACTCCGACAACGACGACAACGACAAAAGGACCCTCTTCACGTAAGTTCTCTTCTTGCTAGCTTCATTGGGAGGATTACTTGAATATTTGAATTTGAAAGTGCCTGTGACTGACTGACAGCTGTTTTATTTACGCCCACAGTGAGTGACCTCATCTCCGAAGGATTGAAACCAAATAATTTGGTGCCAGACTTATTTGGAAACAAAGGCACCACCACCGCCACCACTACAACAATGATGACCACGACCACTCCCGAGCCTGACGTCTGCACCTGCAACGTGAACGGAAGCCTGAGCCAGCAATGCGACCCAGCCGGGACCTGCAATTGCAAGAAGAACGTCGACGGCAAGCGCTGCGACTCGTGCAAGGAGGGCCACTTCAATCTGGATGCTGGCAACAAGTTTGGGTGCACTGAGTGCTTTTGTTTTGGCCACAGCACAAAGTGCAAATCTGCACCAGGCTTCAATGACAGTCGGTTCACCAGGAAATTCGGAATTGGCTTCTAGTTCATTGAGCACTGGCACCGACTTATTCTTCTTTCCAGTTCCGATTCGAAGTTCTTTCTCCACGGGCGCTGGAGCTTGGAAGGCTGTGGATGAGAGCGGCGCCGTCGCTGATCTTCAGTGGGTGAAGCCGTTGCAACTGATTTCAGTCGCTGCGTCAACTGGCCAGCCACGAATCTACTTCTCGGCGCCACGTTAGTCCACGCTTACTGCTCAAAATTCTAAACATTTAACAAAGTCTTTGCTTCTTATCTTAAAATCGAATCGATCATTTGATTTTGTTTTGAAGCCGCATACCTCGGCGAGCAACGACGAAGTTACGGGCGACGCCTGAATCTGACGCTCTACGTCAGCAGCGAACGGGAGTACGTCCACTCCAACTTCGAGCCCATCATAATTCTGGAAGGTTCGGGACTCAGCATCTCCCAGCCCGTATTTGGAAGGGATCTCAATCCTTACCCGGAGGAGCACCCGCAAATCTACTCGTTCAAACTAGATTCAGAGACGCCGGGCCCAGGATGGCAGCCGAGGCTCACGAAACCCGAGTTTATGAAGCTGCTCTCGAATTTGACGGCAATCAAGATCCGAGGGATATTCTCGCCCGAAGGAGGCACGACGTACCTCGACAACGTCTTTATGGAGTCGGCAAGAATGCCGACTCCAAAAACGCCGGACGGTCCGCCGGATTCCGGGGTCGAGGAATGCGAGTGTCCGCAGGGCTATGTAGGGCGCAGTTGCGAGGAATGTGCGAAAGGGTTTATGAGAGCCAGCTGTGGAGGAGATGCGCTTGAGAAATGTGTCCCATGCGACTGCAACGTGAAATGCGCTGATAAGGTCGCTTGTGGCTGCTAAATGCTAAATGAAAATAATGCGCCGGAATTTATTAAAACAGGACCGCTTTTATTTTAAGTTATTATTTAGTTTAATCGCTTCGTCAATGAACTTAATACATAATTTAACTTACTGGGCTTCTAGGCAATGGCAAGCGCTGTCGACGAAATGAGGCACATTTTCGTACTCCTCCAGACAAGCCCCGCGTTTTCCGTACGCGTTCACCCTCACAAGTTCTCCTTGTACGTGGTACTTGATTGCCTTGTCATTGGCCTTACTCTTGGAAACGTTTTTCCTGTCCTCCACATCCACGCCCACGCTCGCTTCGTATAACCCTCCGCCTGGCGTCGTCCGAAACACAATCTCGAACGAACTCTTGTCGCCATGCTCGGAGCTCAGCCTCCGTGCCTCCTCCATTCCGTAAAGTTTCAGCTGTGCACATTTGTCAAAAAGACTCAAGCGACTATTCAGCTCCTCCAGCGCAACTTCAACTGCTTGCTGGACCTCATTGTTTGTCTCCGGCGACTCGACATTGGTTTTCCTCCAGCAAATGCACCACTCCGCAGGAATGTTGGCTGATTCGCAGGTTCGGTCAGCCGGCACGGGCAGGAAAAGGCTTTGGCCTTTATTTCGAGATAAGTTCGGTGCTCGCGACCGGCTTTCTATCGCCTGATTCGTTATCGTGTCCAGGTCACCCAGGTCGAGCAGAGTCTCGTGCAAGTCGAACGGTGTCGTGAGCCTGACGGTGTTGACTCTCATATTCTCCACTGCCGTGCCGTATTTCTGCTGAAACCACTCCGGGAACACAAAGTAGAGGAAGGGCATTCGGGACTCGATCGACCCCGCGTTGGTTCTCGAGTATTTGCCGTACGCCATTCCGTGGTCAGACATGAGCACGACGATAGTGTTATCCAGAAACCGTGTCCGTGTCCATTTCTAGTTGAGTTTCGTTAGTAAATTGTGTAGCGGGTCGTCCAAAAACCGGGCGTAGCCAATTACGTCATGTGCAGCCGTGGCGGACCACAAAAAATGAAAGTACGGGGCTCCTTCATCTTCAAAAGCTTCGGCCACGTTGTAGATTCGATCAAAGAGCAGATTCTGGACCCACTGATAGTCGAAGCAGCCGAACGTGAACTGATTCCCTTTCGCTTCGTTGAGGTACTTCAGTTCGTGGAGGTAATCCGTCCACAAATAGTCGGCAGTCTCGTTTTCGCTCAATTTCAGTGCTTGCTTGAAAAAAGTGTTGGGAAGACCAAAATCGTCCTCCGCCCGCAGAACGCTGTAACCTTTCCGCTGGAATTTTTTCCAGACGAGGTCGCACCGCTGCTCTCCGGGCGGTACTTCCGGGTCTTGACTGTCTTTCTTCAGTTTGCAGCCCGTTAGCATCGGCATCACATTTCCTTGCGTCCCCGCACTGACTTTATTGTGCCCAAAGAATTCGACGGCCCCAAGTTGCTGGAGGAGTTCCTGGGATTTGGGGAAGGAACGAATGAAATTGGCGTGGGATATTGAGTCGAGACCAACAAGGATTATGCTCGGCGCTCGTTGACCATCGGACGGCGGCTGCTGCTGCTCTGACGTTTTGGACTTGAGTCTGAAGAATTCGAACTGATCTTGGTAATCAACTTCGTTTGAGTCCAATTTGAAGCATTTTACATTGATGTAGTCGTATGTCTCGGGAATTTGAGTCACAGCGCCAGAAATCGGTAGGCATTCTGTCTTCGTTCGGTTCCTACGTCTAAATGTCGAGAAGCCATGAATTATTTTTTACATTCTTCCTTCATTATCAACATGTATCCCCTTCTGTGACCCGTGACCCTTTAGAGTGGGAGTTTTAAATCACAAATAGAAATGAGCAAAGCTTGCTTACTCTCCATGTTCCGAAAACCCCAGAAAGCAGCAGTTTACAGTCTTCCAGTACTCAAGAAATTCGGGTGACTCGACCCGTACCAAACTCCCGTGATCCGGGTGGAATTTTACGAGCTCCTTTTCCTTCTCGTCTTCGCCAATTAATCTGAACGACTCAGCGGCGAACGGCTTGAGTCTTGGAATGCTGCAAAGTTGGTCTATTTCAGGACGAGATGCTGCTTCCCCTGCGACTGCGCCTGCGTCTGAAACTTTCATCAAATCATCAGTTCATCATAATACTTCATTGTGTCCTCATTCAGGCATCAATTAATCAAAATTATGCACATACAGAATACAAAATTACTTGAAATACAGCCTTACTTTTGTCCATCTCCGTCTCCGTCTTCGTGTTCTCCTTGCCAGCGTACAGGAGCTCAACTTTTATCGAATTCTGAATCTGGAAAGACGACGAAAGGCTCCTGAAGGACATTGTCATTTGGTTCGCAGCGAAAGTCAAGAGAACTGTGCTTATCAGCAGTGCACCGAGAATATTCCTCTTCGTGAAGGTGCGAGCGGATACAAAGTCCATTTTGTGCCTGTGCACTTGCGCTGATGCTGATTAACTCAATGAAGATTTGTGCAAGCAAGACAAGTATAAAAAAGTTTCAATACATGTCTTCTGAGTGACATTCCACACGCAAATGCAAATAACCTACTTACGAATCTACGAAGCAAAACAGTGGAGGCGTTGGAATAGATTAGCCATTTTGCCAAACCATTTTTCTGTGTGACATTTCCTCTTATCAGCAGTGTGGTCAATTTGTAACATACTTCTAATTATTACACGTGTAAGGAGGAAATCTCGAAGAGGAAATCAATTGCGCTTATCAGTAGGGCCAGAGCAGTTACACGCTTCAATTACCGCAGAGTACTCGTGTTTGCCCCGCTTTCATTCCTGGCTCATACTCGTATCATTCAATTGACACTTGACACGACGTTGACAATTGATAAGGTGATGGCGACCAAACAAAACGCAGCAGCAGTCGCAGTCCCATCCCACAATTTACTTCACAACGATTGACTTTATTAATTTCTTGCACCTTTCTTAATTAATCTTAACTAGCCTACCAGTCTAATGATACATACAATGACAAGCACTGTTGACTAAATAAGGCACAGTCCGTTTCGGGTTCGCCGTCGCGTCGCCTTTTTCATACTCCTCCAGACAAGCACCACGCGTTCCGTACGCGTTCACTCGCACAATGCCACCCAGCACCCGAAAAGCACCTTGGCCGCCACCACCACCCCGTCTCGTCTTTGCGACGCTGACTTCGTATAAGGCACCGCCGGGCCTCGTCTTGAATACAATCTCGTACGAACTCTTCTCGAGTAGCCTCGAACTCAGTCGACGTGCCGCCTCGATCTCGTCCAGCTCCAGTTGGGCACACTTCGCGAAAGGGCGCAGGTGGCCGTTCAGTTCGCCGAGGGCAACTCGGGCCGCTTCCTGAATGTCGGCGTCATCAGCCGGCGACTCGATGCTCGACTTCGTCCAACAAATGCACCATTCATCAGGAATCCCGGCGAGCTCACACGTACGATTGACTGGGACGGGCAGGAAAAGACTCTGGCCTCTGGACTTCTTCATTTTACTCGTCCACGTGCGCGTCCGCTCGCGTGTCTCGAGCGCCTGATCAGTAATTGATCGCAGGTCAGCTAGATCTAGCAACGTCTCGTGTAAGTCGAAGGGCGACGTTAATCTCATCGTATTAGTCTTCATGTTTTCAATCGCCTTGCTGAAGCGCTTATAGAACCATTCCGGAAACACAAAATACAGCAGTGGCATCCGGGACTCGATTGACCCGGCGTTCGTGCGTGAGTACGTGCCGTACGCCATTCCGTGGTCGGACGCCAGCACGAGGATCGTGTTGTTCAGGAATTGTTTGGCAGACAATTTCGTCAGAGTCATGTACAGGGGATCGTCCAAGTATCGGGCGTAGCCAATCACGTCGTGTGCGGTCGTGGCCGTCCACGTAAAATGAAAATAGGGCTCCTGCTGGTGTTGGTGCCGACTCGCAGCTGGGGCTCCAAAGGCCTCGGCCACGTTGAGGATCCGCTCGAAGAGCAAATGCTGCACCCACTGGTAGTCGAAGCACCCGAATGTGAACTGATTCGCCTTTGCCGTGTTCAGCCTCTTCATTTCACGGATGTAAGGCGTCCACCGGTAGTCTGATATTTGTTCGTCGGTCAGTGGAAGATGGCGTTGCGTACGGAGAACCGTGAAAAATTCATTGTTCAGTCCAAGATCGTCTTCGGCACGGAGCACAGTGTAATTTTGTTGTTTGTACTTGTTCCAGACGAGGTCACAAAACTCTGGGCGCCCGTCCCCGCGCGCGTTCGGCATCAGCTCGGGAATCTGGCTATTCTTCTCCAGCCTGCAACCCGTCAGCATCGCGAGTACATTCCCCTGCGTCGCGACACTGATTTTGTTATGCCCAAAGAATTCAATTGCACCGAGTTGCTGCATGAGGAATTGGTGTGACTTTGGAAAGGAACGGATAAAATGCACGTGCGAGACAGAGTCGAGACCAATAAAAAGAATGTTCGGGGCTGCACTCGCAGGCGTTGGCGAAGACCGCGATTGAGATTGAGACTGGCTGCGTTTGTATTTTGACGATTTTGAATGCTTGAGCCTGAAGAACTCAAACTGATCTTGATAGTCCATCGTGTCTGAATCCAGCTTGTAACATTTGACGTTGATAAAGTCATACTTGGACGGGATCGGAGTGATTGATGATAAAATCGGCTCGCAAATTGCCGACGATTCATTCCTGTGGACAAAAAAGTCAGTTTATGCGATTCACGAATCGCGAGTAGAAAATTTACCGCGAGAAGCATTGAGATTTGAAAAGAGATTCCTTACCCCCGATTTCCATTTCCCCAATACCCAATGTAGCAGCATTTGACAGTTTCCCAGTATTTGGCCTCGGCCATCGAAGCTCGGCCGTTGAAGTTAACCCGCACCAGATTTCCATGCTCCGGGTAGAATTTCACAAGCTCGTCTCTTCGTAGGCACTTGATTGGGTCTTTCCCCACGCCGTCGCCAGCAATCAGTCGCAGGGCATTCGCGTTGAACGGGTCAAGACTTGGAATGTTGCAAAGAGCGCCGGGCTCCATCGGCAGCGTATTGTAGACAGAATCTGACGAAGCAAAGTCGCAATCAATATTCAATGAGGTCAAGCTTGGCTTAAAGCCTCAATCTCAATCAATCATTTCTGCAAATCTGCAATTACTTCCTGTATTCTCGTACTCGTCGTAGGATGAAAAGAAGCCAATGTTTACGAAGTTATGGATTTGGAAGAAGGAAGTGCCACCGTTCAGGAACGGTGTCATTTGATGAGTGAGGAATATCACGAGCAGGGTGCTTATCAGCAGCCCAAAGAGGATGTTGCGCCTGGTGCAGGTGTAGGACCCACCGCCGGAAGTCTGGGCCATTGCGGTGCTCGGCGCTCACGACACCAATGACCAATCCCAATTTTGTATGTATGAAGCTCACATGTTTCCTAAAACTACTAATCACAATCACTATCACTGACGACTGTCAACTAAGAGCGTTGAATCATTAACTAACTAATCTCATTAATCTGTAATTTCTTGTAATTCGTTAATCGTTAGCCATTATCTCCATTGCGAAAATCAGATCAGGTCACAATTCCAGTTTCAGTTGCTAATATCTAATCTCCAGCACCTCGTCTCGTTACGATACAGCACGTCAGCACGTGTTTACATTCTACGGATGTGGATACCCTGAACAGTAAATCACAATCACAAGTCTAACCACTGATTAATTAATTATTACGCACGAGCCAGCTGAAATCACCTGCACGAAAACAAAAGAATCAGAAATGCAGGCACTAAACAACTGATTATTGCTCGTCTTCAGACGGTTACAGCGACTGGGAACTCGGAAGGAAGGAAAAGGAGCCTGCCTGGATTCTGGATCGATTCATTCTCGTTCATGCCGCCGCCGTGCCGACCTCACGCGAGTAGCAGCGTTCCACCTTTCACGTTTCTACGGCTCTGCTCCTACTTTTTGTGGATGGACTCATTCACTGTTCACTGCATTGCAAAAAACTATTTTAGGAAACCTTGAGCGTAGCGGAAGCCGTAGCGTAGCTGAATTTGCTACTCGTTATTATATTAGAATTTCGCATGCTCGTAGTGCTCGTACTGCACGTGAAGTCGAAGTCGTAATGTGATGCCTGCCTCTTCGACTGGCATCTTAATTAGAGTTAATCGCATTTCGCATGAATTATGACTGTAAATGTGAATATGCAACAGCCATCAGTTCAGCCAAGGCAAAGGCAACGTCGGTCAGTCAGTCAATCAACGCACTAAATCTAGAGCCTGTCCATTGATTTATGCGGTGTGTGCGGTCGCGATAGGCGATACGATGCGATGCGATTTCCGGCGTGGATTTTGCTGCGTGCTTGTGGTAGCTGGACACAAAATAATTCGTGTTACTGGTTTTTAAAGATTTATGCATATGAAATGAATTGCACCAAAAGTCCGCAAAATGAGTTATTCCGGCTTTAATGCAAAGATGAAAAGCAAACGAAAAGCATATTTACAGAGCAAGAATTGAATGATGAGAACGACTGTCTAACGATTAATGTACAACTGATTTACAACTACTGATGGATAATTAGAGAGATACACATTGATTTTAACATTGTACAAGAAAAATGAAGAAATGAAAGAATGAATGAAGAGCAGCAGCAAGTGTCAGATACATACGTGCTCTTTAGCATAATTATCTAACATGAAATGCTTAATTAACAAGAATGTTACTGTGAGATCTGATGTGACACAGCATCAGACTTCATCTTCTGCTGCACACAACGACAGGACCCCACATTCTTTCGAGATAAAGATGACGAGATCGCTGACGCAATGCAGCACAGCCTTGAACTTAAATCGAACTTGCTAGAGTTCGAGCACTGGTACTGGCTGATTAATTGACAGTTGACAGGCATGAAACTTGACGCTGGCACGAAAATTCAGTCTCAATTCTTGTGGAATGGCTGGAAAAATGGACAGAATGAAATGATCCGGCAATACAAAGCTGGACAACGCCGAAGTTAATGAAGGGGCATGTTTTAATCCCTAATGATTATTAAGGACACAAACACGGTTCACAAAGCCATATGAAAATGGTGGCTCTTCAGCAGAAAACCCTTGTTAAGATACATACGATGAGCATCGTTCCTCTCGTAGCCGCTGTCCAACGATACCGCATCGCACTTCAGCTCTTTCGCCTTCGCCACGACTGTATCCATGATCAGGGAGCCGTACCCCTTTCGCTGGCTCCCGACATGTGTGCAGTAGTCGTCGATGTACAGTGTTAGTCCGGACCAGAGAAAGTTCATGACGCGGTAGCCCAGCACCGTGGCGGCTCTTTGACCTGGCGCCGACTCGATGTACAGCAAGTGATAGCCATGGTCTCGCTGCTGCTGCGTGACGCGATCCACAAACTGCTCCTTCTTCAGGTGCGGCCGGAGTTGGAACATCGTCTCCCAGCAGGCCAGAATCTGCTCCGGTGTGGTGGCTTCTTTGACAACGGCGACGGTGGACATCTGTGCATTAGATTAGACAGAGCCTAATCAGAAATCAGTCATGAATAGAAACCCATTAGTTAGAAATAAATCGGCACAACTTACCTTCAGCTTTCTAGTTATACTGGTTCAACTGGAATGCAAGTCTTCGACTTCAGTCCTGTTCTACGGAATTTGAATTAAGTTCTTCAACACTCACAAACTAAGCACCAGCAATGAAAGAAAGACTGAGCAATGCAATGCCAACTTCTGTATTCAAATTGGAGTTTATTAAGTCTATTAATTTACCCTTCAATTTTAAGCAACAGCCTAGCCTGCGAGAATTCAGAAAAAGTGAGACGAAGAGGAGCGAGCAGTCAGCTGATTTTGTTAATTTATACGGTTCACTGAGAGAAAAACAAGAAACTTTTACGCACTCCAGGCCAAATCCCGGCTACTCTAGTGAAGTGATATTACATAACACTTCATGCTTTGTTTATCAGCATCGGTTGACTTGTTACTAAATTCATGCACATGAGATCACAAGACAGTCGTCCAAGTGTTGAAATTGAGCTACGTTTGGTAAACAAGTTCAAGGTCAGCTTTATTCGAACGAATCCAAAGAAGCGTGTCTCTCAGAATTGAGCCGGTTTCAGCTCCAGATCGAAATGGTGGCTTTCGAGTATGAATCCTTTATTCAGGTAGAGGCGGTGAGCCTCGTGGCGCCTGTAGACGCTGTCCAGACAAATTGCTTCGCAGCCCGCGAGTTTGGCTCGCTCCTTAAGGGTGTCGACGAGGAGCGACGCGTAGCCTCTTCCTCGACACTCTGGCAGCGTGCACATGGACTCGAGGATCATCGTTTTTCCGGACCATAAGAAGTTTTGGATGCGGTACGCGATGATGGCGACTGCTGGAGTGCAACCATTGTCCGGTGCCCGTGCCTGTGCCGTGTGCTTGTCTCCTTCGATGTACAGCAGCGTGTAACTCGGATCGTCCCTCTTGACTTGGCGTACGCGATCGACGAATTCTTCTTTTACTAGATGCGAGTTGAGCTCGAACATCGGACCCCAGCACGCGAGCACTTCGGCGGTCGTGGTGGCTTCTTTAATGTCGACAGTTTCACTCGAAGAAGGTTTCTCAGTCATCATAGTTGGGAAATTTAAAATCACACAAAATATTTAGAGCTCAGCACGCACGGTACGATTTAGAACTGTGAGTTTGAAGTAACCAAAAATTGCGCGGAAGAAGCTTAAAACCGTCTCTCCAGACAAGAATAACCGAAGATGTCTTTGAAGGATGAGTTTGTTAGGTTAGAAAGATTAAAAAGTTCAAGTTCAACGATTTTTTTCATTCAATTCATCGAGCCCCATTTCTTAATGCAATGCGTACGTACTATAAGCTTGAAGTCAGAATTCCTCCGTTGAGTCGAGTGTTCAGTAATGTTGTCCAGTGCTTCGAGGTTACAACAAAGCAACACGCAACAGGTGATATTTAACCTACAACTTACTTGTGACATGTGACGATGTGACAGCTTTGAAGTGCATGAAAAAAGTCACAACTCATTTTGGGATGTGCGTTTTTTCGTCTGGACAAGTTTTTCTCCTCTTCACATGGAATACGAATACGTGATACACGACCACATGTGAACGTGAGTCAGCACCTGCAATTCCTACAATTGGTCAGGTGCTGTTTTGGGTCAGTATTTTATTCCAGTATTATTTTGGGTACGCAGTAGAACACTTGCCTTTTGCTCACTCCAACCTGAAATTGCTGAAATCTTGATTTGTAATTCACAGCGATGGCTTTAGTCCGAACCACCGACTATTTGTGGTCAATGTACCAGATAAACAAGTGGACCTTGGCCCGTGAACTCTTCAAATCCCATCCACCACTGGACTTGAAGGCGATTCCTGATGTCTCGGGTAAAGTTGCGGTCATCACGGGAGGCACACGCGGAATCGGAGTTTCCATCGTCAAGAAGTTGCTCCAGGTTGGCATGCATGTCGTAATCGGTGAGTGGTCCAGTTGAACTCGAACTGTGTGCCAGAAATTGCACCGAATCAGGCCAATCAGGCGAGGAATTGAGTTTTTGTTATATTACAGGTTGTCGTGACCCCGCCGACGGCCAGAAACTGGTCGACCAAATCCGGAAAACCAAGGGCATCACGACCGGGTCGGTCGATTTGGTGCCGCTCGACCTCACACGCCTGGCTTCGGTTCGGGAATTCGCTGCTGCCGTGCTGGCAAAGGGCCTGAAGATCCACCTGCTCATAAATAACGCTGGTGTGATGGGAATTCCTTTCAAACTCACTCCGGACGGCCACGAGACTCAATTCCAAGTGAATTACTTGAGCCACTTCCTGCTGACGAACCTGCTGCTCCCCAGAATGCTGGAGTCAGCCGCATCCAACCCCAACGATCAGCCAGGGCGCGTTGTAAACGTGAACGCAGCGGCGATGTACTACGGTCGAGTGGACTTTGAGGATTTGGAGCTCTGGAAGCGGTACAGCCCCTTTGTCGCGTACTTCAACGTCAAGCTTTATCAGGTGCTCATGACCCGACACTTAGACGCTCGGCTGATGCACCAAGCTCAAGGCCAAGGCGGTGGGGCGAAAGTACGGATCAACGCTGTGCATCCCGGCGTGGTTGGCACCGACCTCGTCTCGCACATTACTGGCAAGGGTGGTTTCCTGCAGGGAATGATGAAGCGGATGCTAATGACACCAGATCAGGGCGCCGACGACGTGCTCCACGTCGCCCTGAGCGCAGACGCCGGCCTGGAGGGCGGAGAATTCTTCGTACACCGGCGAGCGGAGAAAGGATTCAGCGAGTATTACAGCCCGAAGGTGCAGCGGCAGCTGTGGGACGTCACGGCGGAGTTGGTCGGGCTCGCCGAGCCAGTGAAGAACTGAGGAAGACACAAAACAGAAATGAAGTCGAATGGATGTGCATGGCGCAAATCGTTTATTGGAATTTTGTGGTTTCAAGGCAGAAGGATTGTGTTTTTACAAAAAGCACTCCATTACAATAATTAAAATTCAGTACAATTTTATAATTCCATTCCAGCATATGAGTAGTAGTTTGTAGATTGGCATTGGCAACAGTCTTTGACAGCAATAGCAGAAGCTTCTCATAATAATTTTAGTGATGGAGATTAAAGTTCCTCCATGCTCGTGCTACAGCTGGGCTCATCTGGCTCTTGACAGCAGCCGTTGTGGTTGGAATTGGTTGTTTCGGTTGGTTTCTCCAGGTAGTGTCAGCCTCGCTCTGTTTTCGAATGATTTCCGTCAGCGTTTCGATCTCTGCATTTTCCTCTGCAATTACGTCATCTTTTTCGGGAATCTGAGCTGTCAGGGGAGGCTTGAAATTGGTATCGGCTCCATTTCGAATAATTTCCACAAGTCGAGCCATCTCCGCGTCCTTTCCAGTGAGCAATGCCTCCTTTCCCTCAAGCTGAGCAGCCCCCACCTTCTCGGCGGCGGCGAGTTGAGCATGCAGTGAAGAAACTTATGTCTTCAAATCCTTGATCAAGTCAATTGTTTGGGACCGAGGCATGAAGAGTATTCCGCTCTGCTTTGCTGCTGGCTCCTGATGAGGCGTAACGCTGCAAAATAAAGTACACAAATTCTACATACTTGATAAGCCCGGACCTCAAAACATGCCTAAAAGTAAACCTGGCGACTGGCGACTCACCAATTTGAGCTTGAATGCGCTACTGCCACGATCGATGCTGGGCTCGGGCTCTCCGACACTCAAAGCTTAAGGACGTTCCTCGGCAGGGGAAAGGAAACATCTTGAAATTGCAGCGGAGACAGTGTCTGCTATTGCTGCTGCAATCAGGGACGCTGTTGTATTGTTGCCGGTTGCTGCTCCGGAAACAGGCTTCACAAGCATCGTAATCGTGACTGTGACACTTGTATGACTTCTTCCTTAAGAATTGAAGAATTAGATTGTTAGAATATCCTGGCCTGACCTAAAATGCTTCGGACTTAAACTTGGCACGGGGAACTTACTCGACCACTCGCTCGGAGGAAAGACGACTGACCGATTGAAGGCTGAAGGGAATGAATAAGTATGGTGCTTCGCTTTTCTAGCGTCTTCCGTCTAGTGATCTCTTTTTCTATGTTTGCCTCGCTTACTGCTTAGCTTGTCTTGCCTCCTGAGGCTATTAAGGCTCACAAAGTGAAGCGACGAAGGAAGGCGCCTCATTTTTGGTACTCGTAATTTTAGACGGTTAAAAATAAATTACGCCCCCTTTCAGCACAGTTGAGGGGTCGTCTTGTGACCGAGGCTGGTTTCTGATGAAAGGAATGTAAGGATCTTTGATCTGTTGCGAGTCGAAATTGTATTGGCTTTGCATTTTCCATTTGTATGCACAATCCATGGCCAGGATTCGTGAATCGTGTAATTACGAGAGCGCATGAAGACATAAGACCGGAGTCATTGAAATGTTACATGGACCATGAACCATTTCTTGATCACCTTGACTTGACAATTTACTTAGGTTGTGCTGGTCAACCAATTACAAATGGTCTGGATATGACAGACTTGGCCTTGGCACCGCTTAGCCCGACGTGTAAGTCCACGTGCAATAACTCCGCTTCACCGCCTTGATTGGCTGGAGCTATTTGTCCATGAGGTCAGACTGGTTAGGCCCAGGCCCACTTCAAGCTGGAACAAACAAATTCCTGCACGTCAATTCACAATTTACACTGCACTACACGATACTTGAGATTGAAAACTTGATTGCATCATACCAGAAACATCAGATTGCCAATTAATTGGCAAATACTGTTAGCTAATCACAGTAATCACTGTAATCAGAATCATAACGGAAACCTTTTGCTTACCAACGACTTTTGCTTTTGAGTGTCCAGCAGCACGAGGCGTGCACCCAAATTAGAAATAATCGACATGTGCAATGCTGCTTGCGTAAGTTAATCTCAAGTGGGCATTGAATCGGGAATATAAGCAGACAGCCAAGGGGCGAACGACCAGTTCACTTCCATCAGCAATTGTGAAGAGTTTCAATTGCAGCGGCAGTGGCAGTAACAATGAATTTAGCCACGCTCGTTTTCGCGGCCGTCCCGGTCCTGATTCAGTACTACGCCCGCAAATACCAAGAAGCAGACTATCAGGCCACGCTGACAGAACTCCAGTCGGAGTTTTCTGTGCCTTCCATCAAAACATATGACTTCATCGTGGGTAAGTTGAAACAGCAGTTGTCTTCGAATAATGACAGGCAGTTAATAGTTAATTGATTGGTGCTTTCTATTTTTTAGTTGGAGCGGGAAGCGCCGGCTGCGTCGTCGCCGGTCGCCTCTCCGAGCACTTCAACGTCCTCCTGCTCGAAGCAGGTGGAAATCCAGTACCGGCCTCCGACGTCCCCGCCTTCGTACTTCAAGTCGCCTACGATCGGCTCACAAACTACGAGTTTCCGGGACTGCCGCAAACACGCGGGGC
>WIXG01000694.1:0-26310 GCA_009869945.1 Mesaphorura yosii
ATCCGGATTTATCGAGCCCTATTTCTAATTTTAAAGATTGTATCACAATGCTATGCAAATCTCACTGCCCTCGCTGGAGCCACCGCTGCCTTAATTGTGTGTCCATTCTTGCTCCACTTTAGCACTGGTTTTGGAGGTCATGTTCTTGAGCGTCTGACTGTGGGCGCGGTGTTCATCGGAGGCTGTACCTACTTCACGTTCATCATTCAGTCGGCTGGTCTGATGTTTGTTTACACTCGGGGATTGATAGATTCATGGAATTACGAACATATTCGACACTTATTCACGCAAATGCTCAAACCACAATCCCAGCAGGAGGAGCTCCAGCTCCAGTCATCCAACTCAGACTCCGACAAAGCCAAGAAGCGATGGATCACCGTTAGAGCTACAACTGCAGCCAACATCAGCACCACCTTAAAATTTGTATCTCCCGCGCATCGAGTACGATTTCTGACTGAAAGGCGTGTGGTTAAGACACTTCGCCCTATGCGTGTTCCTGCTGCCTCCATTTCTTATTTGACTGAGCGTTCTGTACTCATCTTTTGGAATATCCTTCTAAATCAAGCCATTTTATTCGCATGCACGTATCCGTTTTCTTAACTCAAATAAAATAAAAAACTTCTGAAATTGATAAAATTCCATTGATAAAAGGGTCCTCTTTCCTCTGAAATCCGTCAATATTGGAATAAATATTCCGCGATCTGTGAAAGGTAATGGCGAAATGTAAACTGGTAATTTGCTCCTAACCTTCGTAATGCGAATTGTGCGGCCGGCTTTATGCGACTGCGGCGTTTTTCAGCTACTACATGTATGCGACACTTAGCCCATTTTGCATCATTTTGCAAGGTCACATATATTACAATGAGATTCATCATGTTTTCAAGAATTTCGACCATGAACTGGAGCTTAAATAAATCAGCCGTATTGGAATGAAACTGATAATCCTTATCAATAAATGTAGATAACAAGTACATTTAAAAAATCCTCACTGCTTAGGGCTCAAAAGTTGATGATAGCTGACGAATTCTTCCATTAACGCTGCAAGATGCCGAGGATGCACACTCACTACGTGCAAGCACTTATTGAATCAAAAGAATGGCATCGTGGAACAACTGCTGGGAAGGGTTCATCAATGGTTTCAAAGATACTCCAAGATTGTTCCCATAAGCTGGTGGAGGACAATTTTTATTCTGCGTCGTTATTAGATTATTTGTCAGTAAATCATGTTCTCCTAGCAAGAGAAAAAGATTTTCTACAAAATCTTCGTACTACACTTTCGAGATACAAAGCTGAGAAATTGATTGACATTTTATGTACAAAGTAAGTCTTTATTAAATCAAATTCTGACTGAATAATTGATATTGAATGTCGAATTTTCAGACCGAGCTCTATTGTTTTACCCTTGCTGCTGGATTTCTTTTGGGATGATGAGTCTGAAACTAATATCGGATATATTTTTCGGCTTTCCGCAGCGAAATATATGTACATCAAAGGACATCAAGTCGATGACGACCAGTCCATGAAACCTTTGTACAGTATACTTGAACTGATCCGTGACGACCATCCTGTCAAACTGTACAAGGTTGAAGATTACGCTGGCAAGAAATTCGTACTCAAAGTCAGTACAGTCCGTTCAGTTAATGCATTGAAGGAGTACGAAATTCTGAACAAGATCAGCGAATCCAACTCCATAGCACAAGAACATATTTTGAAAGTCTACTCGTGTTGTACGATTATAAATGGGATGAATGATTTCTGTAATCTTCCAGAGTCTTGTGAAGCCGCTTTGCCAGCCACTGCGATTGTCTTTGAACTCTGTGATGAAGATTTACATACAAAAATTTATTCACCAGGACCACCACATGAACCGCTGACGCTTAAGAATAAGATTTCTATTGCGAAAGAACTCATTTCAACTGTTGCATATTTACACGAAGGACATGATTTAAAAATACTCCATCGTGACATCAAACCAAGTAACATCTTCTCGAGAAGGAAGGTCGAAGGCCTCTACTTGCGATGGATTTCAATTTTGGGTGATTTTGGTGACTCAAAGATTTCGAACATGAAATCATGACAAATACTAAGACAAGTGTGGGTACATTTTTGTACATGGCACCAGAAGTTCATGGACGCCATGGAAAAGCGAGGTACAGTCAAGGAGCAGATGCATTTGGGTTAGGAGTCACGCTTGTGGAGCTATTTCATCGTTTTCGTAAAATGGGTTCAACGACAACCGGTGAAGACTGTGATTGGGGTTTACCAAACTGGAGATATGCTTTTGAAGAACTGTCTGGACGTGATGTATGGGACAAATGCTTTCAGTCGCTGGATATTCCGAACGATTTCAAGCTTTATTCCTGGGCATTAACGTTGTACTCAAGAGACATGCGGTGCAATGTGTCACAAATTGCCAAAATACTCGAATCCAATGATCTTGCCGGCCTGGAAAAGTATCGGGAAACCGTTTTCAAGTTGGATGACTACGAAAAATTATCAAATCGATTAAGTTGGGACTGACAAATTGTAAGAATGCAATGAAGAATACGAACACTTCTCAAGGTTGGGTACAACAATCCTTCGAGAGGCTCTTAGAAAGGACACGAAGGGTCGTTGAAGAGCTAAATTTGCTACAGACGGCCGTCTTGGGTTCGGATACTCTGAACAATGTAAAAATAGGTGAATGTGTTGATGAATTGTTAGAATCATGCAATGAATTGAAGAGCTTGGCATTGGATGACTGTTTCTCATGCTTTAATACTCGTTCTACATTTTCTGTCCTATTGAGCTCCAACCTTGCTCGTGCTGCATTTTACTCATTTCTGTCAAATCGATTTAACAAGCGCACAATAAATGAACGAATTCACTCTCAATATTTCGCGCGTAAGGTTGACTTGTTCGTAATCAAAAACTCATTAACACGACATCAATTCTAAACGACTCTAATTGCTGTCCAATAGTCCAGTGAAATGCGAAGTAAGCAAGTTTATACTCAATTGTAAAGGCGTGATCATGACGCACGTAAAATTCTAAAATTCATCTTTAATAGTTAACCTCAACAAATTAATTGTTTCGCCGCTACTTTTTCATGTTTTCAAGAAATTAGCATGAAATTCACTTATAGGATCTGACTTTTGTGATGCTGGCTGATGGGGTTCGACAATCTCAATCTCAGCCTGCTCAATGATCAGCGTCGTTCGACGCGACGGGGCGAACAGCGAACGGCGAATTTACGACTGACGGCTTGGAGCTTGGTTAAAAGTTAGACACACTCAGCACAAATGTATTGTATGTAAATGTCAAAATGTTAAAATGTTCATCAATAACAATTAAAAATTTATTCAAGGACGATTCTGGCGACGAGGAATTTTCTGAGTTACAGCTACGTGGCACAATAAATCTTTAATCGCCGAATTTCCTTTCTCATGTTACTCGTGCCCTGAAAATTTATTGCTATTTTGTTCGAAATAAGCTGTACTTTTCATTCATATGTTCATATATGATCAATAGAAATGGAAGAATTTTTGCCTAGAATTTAATTCGTTGACTTTTTCATAACTATTAAATCATAACCAACTCAAGTAGGGCGTTTGATTGGTGTATTTAACTCAATATTTATATATTTTGTGTTTCATTTATTTAATCACCTCATTTCGGTGTTCGGATTTTATGTTCATTCCAGCGGCAGTGCACGTTTGCTGAGGAATACTTTGGAATCGCTCCTGCGGGTAAAATAACGCCAGGAAACCATTTTATTCCTCACAAGTTTCACGTAATAGGGATTGACACGTGAAACAGGTAAATATTTTCAAGAAATTAGGTGTAATTCTTGCAAGAGATTTGAATGAATTCGATTTATTATTTGGTTGCGGTGGTGGAGACTGTTAACGAATCTGCACCCGTACCAATAGGATAAGGATTCATGGATATTGGCCCTGCACTGTATTCAAAACAAAATACAACGGACGGGAAAAGACAATGGTAGAAAGGTCGTGTTTTGAAGCATCAAGTTGGTCTATCGCCCATTCTGTCCATGCTCAAGAATAAGATCTTTACTGTCATTTCACTAGTTTTAAATATATAGAAACGTATGTCGGATAAGGTCAGCAGCTATTATTCTACGAAGACTTCACAATAAATAATTCAATTGTTATTGCTTTCTTGACATTTCACGAAGAATATAATTTCCATTAAACAGCATACGCGTGGAGAAATTATTCCCAATTCGGGCTCGGAAAATTTTCCACAGTTCTCAAGATGCTTCTGACCAAACTGGAGCAGAATCTTCTCGAGAGATGTCTGCAAGCGGCAAATGTATTTGTCCTGCTTGTCGAATGGAATCAAAACTCACGGGAATTATCTGTGGCGAATTCACAATGGAAAATCTGGGCCCACCACGGCGCATTTCTCCTCAATCTAACCTACACATTCTTTTTAGTCTTGGCAACCTGGCCTTGGCCATACACACGGGCAGATACAAAAACACTTGCCGGACAGCTCAAAATATTCTTTCATGCGACCCTGTTACTCTTGGAATTCATTATAATCACATCATGGCTTCTAATCCGGTCAAGAGTTGAAGATTTCCTGTCATTTATCAAATTACTTCGAGAGTCCAAATTTGAATCGGATTCGGAGACTTCCACCGTAGATGGCCGTGAATTCCAGCGGGTAATATTCCAAGCCATTTACTGGGGATTGGGAGTAATGCATGCATTCTGAACGGTGGCTCTGCTCTTCACCAAAGGCGCCGTATTTCATCTGGAATCATTTCTTCCGCCGGAACATGAATGTTGCCCATGCGCGTTTCTTGTTTCATGCTTGTTCGAGTCGTACATTGCTTGGCATGGGCTGAATTGTGTGAAATTCGGAGTGGGAATTGGGTACATGTACTTCATCAGAGTATGCGACAAATTGTACAACCTCAGGAAAAAGTCGAGCAAAGAATCCACCCGAGCAATGTACGAATACAAACATCTTTCAATCTTGAGTACTTGTTTCAACAATAGTTTGGGTGCAGTTTTTGTCCCGGTTATAAAAACGGCGGCTCAAGTCGAATCTCCGATTGCAATTTTACTGTGCCTCAAATTCAGTCATGGCCAAACATCATTTCCATTCCTACTCATGATGGTTACGGTGGCAGTAACCACAACTGTGCACGAATTCGCACCAATTTCCCCGTTGGCAAAGATTCATGAATTGTCGCGCGACTTTTTGAAATCAAGTTCAACTAATGCGCATGGACGGCTTACCAAGGCTATAAAGAAGTCATGCCGTGTGTTAAAGAATAAAGTTTGTCCATTGTACCACGTGGAACGGTTACTCCTTCAGACCATGCTCAAAAATAAGATCGATGCTGTCATCTTTCTAACTTTAAACATGTAAGATTTATGTGTGAGGTATATTTTCTTTGTTTTAATGACCAAAAGTTGACTACTTCGAAATTTAGCACCAATTTGAACCAAGCTGTAAGTTTTTAGAATTGTCACCTTCTATAATTGACCATAAATTATTCAAAAAAGTAGAGACGTAATTTAAGATGCTCGGATTAAGCAGTTCAAATTCTCAGAGAAATATAATTTGTAAAATTGACCGTAAATAGACTAATAGGGTTCGAATAAAGCTGGGAAGATATTTATTTTATGACCGATTAAATGGCAATTGGCAAGGGCCGGACAGAGTTATCAAACACGATACAGTAAAAACGGGTTTTGGGATTATTAAAGACGCTTTCAGTCAAATTGCGCTAATCATATAATCGTAGGGAAAACATTAATTCTTATGGAAAATTGAAATTAGTGGCCCCATGATTGCTTGGACCTTGTTGATTTATTTAAAGGTTCGTCTGATTTAGTGTCTTGTGCTGAAGGATGCGATTAACCGGAGTGGAACCCGACCTTCTGGAGCGATGTCTTCGTGCATCTGTTCTGCTCATCTTGCCGGTAGAATGGAGTCCAAAATCAAGCAAACTATTTGTGACACAATCACAGTGGAAATTGGAATTGCATCACATCGCATTCGCATTCAATCTGGCTTACTTACTATTGTTACTGTGGGCAACCTGGCCCTGGGCATATACACTGACTGAAACACAATTTCTCACTGGACAACTCAAAATCTACATACAAAATTCTACAAAATACATACAACGTAATCTTCATGTACTGGCTTGGAATGGCTCGATCACTTGCAATGGAAGAATTACGTAAAAAGTCCAGTTTCATTTAGCAGCCGGCCAAGTGCGGAAAGAAGAGATTTCAGCCAGCAGCGCACTGCAAGAAACGCAATGCTGTGATGGGTTGCTTTTGGGTTTGTTTTGAAGGAGAGCCCGGCAATGAGAGCAGTGCGGCAGTGAGCAGACGAAGCAAACATTAGCTCCTTAACTGCAACGTTAGTAAAGTTAATTTTTCTAAGGCTGCCTATTAAGATTTGATTGACTCTTTAATAGAATCCACTTGAATTCCCGTCGCACATCATTAATATGTGCGGTTTCCAGAGTCATTCCAATTCCGTCGCTGAACTGAGAGTGCTGGTGCGTACGTACAATTAACGTGACATGATTTCTTTGAAAATTTACATCAAGAACCGTAACAATCAAGTTAAAAGTTGAGGACATCGATCGTTGGTTTTTTCCCATCTACAGCAGCGTGGAATATCAAATGGAGAATGGTGGGCAGGACAAGAGCGAGAAATCGACTGGCACTCCTCCAGAAATGGAGGAAAACAGCGCCTCGGAAACGTACACTCCGTCTGGCACTGCTGATTCTTATCCTAGAGCATCTGATGCCCTTGAAGAGAGCGGCGCGGGCGGCACGAGTAAGAAGGCTACGTATTTCGTAGCGATCCACTTGGGTAATACTGCGATAGTGTCATGAGAGGAGAAGCTGCGAGCCGAGTTCCATTACTGACCGATGATTAATCAATGCCAGGTGCCGGTAAACATTCCATGAAACTGAGATCTCAAGAACTGTACAAGAAATTGTGCCACGACGCTTGTTCAAAGGTGCAGTCAAAAAAGTCAGAAATTGAATCGAATCGTTTCAAACTTTGATCTATGAAAGTGTATATCTCGTAATCTCCACTCAGGCGCTCGCAATCCTCGACTCCGGAGGAACTGCCGACGACGCTGTCACCGCCGCCACAACATCATTAGAAGATTCAAATCTCGTGAATGCCGGCAAGGGATCTGAGCTCAACTCTGAAGGGAGGGTTGAGTGTGATGCTGGGTACATGAGTGGGTGCGGGTACTTTGGAGGGGTTGGCGCGATTCCTGGTTGCCGAAACCCGATTCTGGTGGCTAGGAAGATTGCTATGCTCAACTTTACGAGGGAGGGGTTTATTCCTGGAGCGGTTCCGCCAATGTGAGTAGTAAACTGGACTTTGCTGAGCTACGAGGTAACTGAATTTTTAAATTTTTCCAGTACGTTGACCGGTATTGGCGCCAGGGAATGGGCAGCTTCTCAGGGCATTCCTCTCTGTGATGATGAGGACTTAATTTCGGGTATGTCACGAGTTTATTATTGACTGCTTCAATTCTAATCGCTAACCAGGTAATACATAATAATCTCAGATAAAGCCCTCCGAGCTCACGAGAAAGTCAGCGGACTAGTCACTGACTACAGGAATGATCAGAAAAGACGGCGTTTGAACACAAATCAAGATAGAGACTCTGAAGATGACTTGTCGGTAATAAACGACACGGTGGGCGCGATTGCACTCGACTCGAATGGGCACGTGGCGTCAACGGTTTCCACGGGTGGGCATCAGCTCAAGCTGCCGGGGCGAGTTGGGCATGTGAGACTATTCTTTTTTTTTTATCTGCTATATGAGTTTTCATTGGAATGAAAGGAAGACTTTGAGGCTCGTACAATGTCAATGCAGGTTCCGATATTCGGGTCTGGATGTTGGGCTGCTGACAGACCGAGCGACGGTGACTTGGCACCAGCAATTGCTGTTTCGACGACTGGAGTTGGCGAGATGCTCGTCAAAATGCAGTGGGCTTCTGAGTGCGCTGCCTGCTTAATACAAAGCGAAGAGCATGACACGCCGACAGAAGCAATGAGATATGCAATTGAGAAGAGGTTTATAGGTGAAGATATTTCATATCTGAGGTTTGAGAAGCAATTCTTTCTTAACTCTTCGTCACGCTTTAGAATCACCCCTCTTGAAACTGCACACCGAGCCCAAATTGGTAGGAGGACTTGCATTGCTTTGGCATGGAAACCGTGGGGAACTCGTCTACGGGTTCCATGCGCAATCATTTATCTTCTCGTACGCTGGGAGCAGGTTTAAGACGCCACAGGTGTGAACATAGGAGATAAGCTTCACGAATAACCTAGAAAATGTAATGCACTTGTACTCTCGCAGGTGAGGATCCTATCGGCTTCATCACCCACACGTGTCAATGTGGGGGGACTGGACTTTTGATTTTAGCGGGTTTAAATCTGTGTCAAAACTCGAGGCTCAATTCAGCATAATTTAGGATTGCAAGTAAAGAGCGATACTGAATACTTTATTTGTACTTTCTATATCACTTTTGTACGAATTATGGAAGAATAAAAAGTAGAAAAAAACGCCCAGGCTTAAAACAGTCAGTTAAAATGCAAACTCCCCACCCCTGTCATCAACTCCAGATTAAACAAATGCCGGAGAGTCGGCCTCCCATGTGGACAATTCCAAGGCTGATCCAATGAAGCCATGTGCTGGACAATGCCGATCATCTCCTTCGCTCCTAGCGCCATGCCAATCATGACTGACTTTCTACACGCACGGCTAGCCAGCATCGTACGGACTTTTGTGGGGCGACAAAATGTACCTGTTGCGTCTTGCAGCATGAAAATCAGTTCTTCGATGTCTTCGCGACCGAATTCGTAGGATTTTGAGAAGGGGATTTGAGTCAGCTTGATTCGGGTGGTGGGTTTTTCTATAAGAAAATCAAATTTAAACTTTGCACCCGGAATTGAAAATGAATTACCTTCTAAATCAATTTCAAAGTCGAATCCATTCTTCCGGAACACCTCCAAGTTGTCAATTAGTACATTCTCACTAACAGCGGGAAGCTCAAGCACCTTGGGGCAAATTAGCTTCTGACTCTGAAGAACGAGCGATTTTTCTAGTGACTCGTAATTGTACTTTTCGTCAGAGGCGTGCTGGTCGATTATGAACAGATCTGGGCCTTGTCTTGCGATTATGAATCCGAGGTTGAACTGCCCGAGGATGGCCATCTTGATAAAATAATATTTGAAATACACAAAATAGCAGAGACCGTAGAAGAGAATTACCTGTTTGAACATGTCTCGAGACAATTCTCTCCTCAATTCTTGTTCGGCAGCGCTGTTGTCTGTGAGCTGAGCACGGAATTTCCGTGCCCTGCATTTGGTATTACTTTCCTCCGATTTTAGCTTTTGCGATAATCGATTTCGCAACTGCTCCAAATCCAATTTGAGGTTTATACTCGCACCATTAAATTCTGCAGAATTGTTTAGAGCCTTGCTCTCCAGCTCGTCATCGTACACGATGAGCACTTTCATTTCTTCAGAATCGTCAAATTCATTAGCCCCATTCTCCGTTGATATTCGACTCGACTGTGAACAAATTAAAGGAGACAACGGTGGAGAAAGTGGAGTACTGCCTTCACCACTCATTTCTTCGTCCAGCACGACTTTTGATGTTGAAATGTTGCACTCGAGCTCTGCGTCCAAGTCGAGCTGTGACTCGTTTGCTTCATTCTCATCACAATAAAAGTATTCGCAGGTAGTTAAAGCAGAATCTTGTGAATTTCGACTTTGTTGCGACTGGGAAGTGTCCTCGATCGAATCGGTTACAATGACCTCGACTCCATCTTCATCGCTTCCCGAGTCCGAGCCTACGTCAACTGTTAGCGCAGCCTCCGAGTCCAATTTTCTAATCTTTGAGCTTCTTTGTGATAGGAAATCCGAGAGCTTGGGCTCTGTAAGTAACACAAGAAGAGTCGAAAGTAGTTGTTTTGCTTCCTGCAAGCAGTAATAGAAAAGAAATGTTTAAAACGTCGTCGCTTACGTTTATTTCGAAATCTTGCCAGGCCGTGAGAATTTGCCAACTGGAAAGGCATACTTCTAGATTCTGACTGATTGTGTCCTTGACTTGACATTGGAGACTCTGAATTTCCGACACGAAACCTCGTGAAAAGTGAGCGCACACGCATGCTTGGCGCCTGAACCGAAGGGACCCCTGAATATTGCGGTGCAAACGCCGAGCCGCCTTGAATTTGTGCTGAATGCTGAATTTTCTTGCGCGACGACTGAGATTCGGAACCCGTCGGAAAAACCAAATCTTGACCGTCTTCAAAACTTGAATTCTTCTCAAAATTTAAACTCATTGACGACGACAGCAAAGTTACCAATATCGCTTTTATGGTCGAATAGAGCAACTTCTCATCCTGCAGATAAATGCTACGCTTATCCGGCGAAACGTTCACGTCAACATTGCCTTGACTCGTAATTATATTGAGGACAACGAGTGGGTAATTATTACGACTGCTGTAGCCATGGTAGACTTCGTTGATGATTTTCGTGATCTGCGAGAAATAGCAAGCAAATGCAATTTCAATCTTCCATTCGAAGCAAAACGTTGGTTTGAGAATTGAAACCTTTGCCGAGTCGAACGGTCTCGAGTTTATAAACAGAAACTGTCGATCACACGCACTGCGTCCATTTTGGGGTTTCGATACAAATCCTTCCAGTTTGAAAGGTCGGCTAGCGAATTGGGACTCTGTAAGGTTGTATTCTTTTAATATCTGAGAAGGGATTTCACGTGGGAGTGTGGCTTCGGAAACTTCTAGAAGTGATGAGATCTGAGAACGCAGAAATTAAAATCTCAAAAACTCAAATAATACTTTCAAAGGATCAGCTCAATAATTACTATTAACCTGCTTGTTCCCAAAGACGCAAACGAGACGTTCTTTCACAGAATCCAGAGGAGGTACACACAAGACTTGCTTGGGTCCGTCGCCTTTTCTTTCTTCGTTTGTCAGGTTGATCCTAATCACAGTGACATGCTTCAACATTACGCAGTTAACTTGTGCGAAAATTCACGAGCATCGCTTGAATTACCTCACTCCTTTCAGGATCAGACAGTACCCATACAAGAGATTGACCATTCTGTTGTACTCCTTCTTTAGATTCTTAATAAATTCACGATGCCGAACAGGAAGGGGTTGAAATAAATTCCTAAGCACGATTGTTGTCCCCACCGCTCTCGCACACTGCACTTTAGTCACAATCCCCCCATTGGAATCGTACTCAATCCGATAAGCCTTCTCCGAATCTCTCGCCCTTGTAATGACGGAAAGCTCCGCCAAAGCACAGAGTGAACTCAGCGCTTCACCACGGAAACCAAACGTTCCGATAGAGTTGAGGTCCTCAAACTGGTTTATTTTCGAAGTGCAGTGCTTCTTTGTTAAAGCCTCGAAATTTGACACACCTTCCCCGTTGTCATGAACTTGGATCCCTAAGCTCCCGTATTCTATGAGGTGTATATCTACGTTTGTTGAGTGCGCATCGACGCTGTTCTCGACGAGTTCTTTGATAGCGGAGGCGAGGGTTGTGATGACCTGAGTGGAGGAGGTGGAAGTTAAGCTCCGACAAAACTCCAGAAACTATTCCACCTACCTGTCCTGAACAAATCCGATGTACGTCTTTTGCTTCAATTGGTTTAATGGCGGTGGGGGGTTCCTTCTGCAGTCGGTCTTCTTTCAATGTCGAGTTCTTTTTGTTGGCATCCGGGCTCTTTGCCCATGTCGGTCCATCGTCAGCCCGCATTTCCTCCATTTACGACCGAACAAAGCCTGGAACTCATAGAAAATTAACAAGTTACATAACAATGCTCTTTGACCATGTAAACCCTCGTACTCATCATCGCGATATGCAAGTTCTCGTGTCTTTCCCATTATTGTTACTAATCTGTTTACACATTAACCAGCTTGAGCACTTGCGATTACCGTCTTTACTTGAGTACGTGTTTCTTTAATGTAGCGTGAGTGGCCGCTTTGTTTACTCGCTGTAAAACCCCCTCGCATACTTTCACTTTCAATCTTATCATTTGAGTACGTTTCTTAATTGTTACTTTGTTTTGGTCGGTTTAGTTTATGTATGCATGGTGCAGGACCCACGGTAGTGGATGAGCTCATGTCAAAAGCCCTAATCAAAACGTGAGTCAAGCCATCCATGACTTGCCGTGCGTGCGGTAATGAGGACCAACCGGAAATGAGGTTCATAAGCCTCGACAGAAAAGATGAATGAAATGGAATCTGTGCTGTGTTTTGAATGTATTCACAAGCCTCACACGTTAGCACACTGCACAGGACGGACAACAGAAAACTTTTTAAATCCTCTTCTTTTGCAAGAGTACTTTGAAGGAACTGAAGGGAATCTGAAGCAGGCAGGGTCATCACAGATCTTCGTGTCACAGGACCGAGTCGAGGTGAAGGTCGGTCTGCGATCTTCGCTACGAACTCTAAAATTTGAACCTCTCTGCATACAATTCCCATTCTTTATCGAGAAACTTTAGCAAATCACTCAACCGCGTAATTCATTCTCCATCCCTTTTATGAAACAGCCAAAAAAGAAATGCAACCGGATGAACGAACGAAAGGACAGATTCAAGAAAGTGCATCCTCCGCTCTCTTCTCCGCTTTAGAACAGAGCACGAAAGAGAAACGAAGAACGCAGGAACAGACAAGTTAGTTGGTTGCCTCGAATCATAATCTCAAATTATGGATGTGCAAAGTGCATGGGCGAAGTTCAATCTATTAAATTAAGTTTCTTTTGTGCAATTCAGCTTATGAATTTCCTCTTTTAATTGGCATCGCCTCGAAATTTCCTCAACGCCAAGTCGTGACATGAAAACGATCATTGGACCCTTGAAATCTGATGACTCAAACCGATGAAATCTGCCCATTTCGAGCACGCAATGTCACTGGAAATACCCTGTGACCCAATTTTATAAGGTCAGTCATTTTTCCAGTGCACATTCTGCGCCCGCACTCAACCCATTTCCTGATTCGCCTTTTTATTCTCAGGATTTTACTCTGACCATTCGTGTATGTGTTAATGAACTATCCTTCTAAATCAAGCGTGCAGCCTTGGCTCTTATTTGTTCAAGGTGTTATTCAATCATGATGCAAGTTCATAAATAGCGCTCAGCTTCATCCTGAGGGGTTTACTCTAAATCTGAGCAATGACTGCACTGTGTTTTCTACATCCGAACCCAGAACGAGAACATTGACGCAGTTAACAGTAAACAGCAGGTTAAACTCAGGTGAGACTCAAATCCCAAAATTCTCATTCGCAAAATCGCACTACGGAATCGTAACAGGAAGGTGTTTAAAGCCGTGCCCCTAATGAGAGTTATTAAGCGTTTGGCACCTGCCATGCCAACTTGAGATAATCTCAAAGATTTGGTTCTCTGCTCTTGCTGAACGGAGAGCCAAGCCGCGCACAACAGTAAAGAAAGAGAAAGTTATTACGCTCTACGCCTCGTCGTCCGCCGAGCACAGATTTCTACTACTGACCATTTTTAGTAGTAGTCGTCGTGGTGATCTCTTATTTATTACGTATTTGCTTATGCATATTCGCACTTGATCGCTCTGCGCTGAGCGTTGAGTAACACAACAACTTTGTTGTTGAGTAATAGCACGAGATTAGTGGCTGTAAGTGCATTGTTGTGACTGTGAAGATGTGAGATCACTGAGGTGCGATGGTGACAGTGACGCGATGGTGCGGGAATAAAAATCTGTAAATCAGAATCAATTTGTGAACACTTTCTTGCCAGTTGCGAATTGCGATCGGGTCGAAGAACAAGAAAAAGTGGCTCAGGCAGACAAGACAGATCGCTGCTGATTTTGTGAAACGTGCCATCCAGTAACAAGTTTATGGTTCAAACAGGACGATTGTTGGTTCATTGTCCAGTGCATTCGCCGGCTGTTTCGTGCTACAGAATTCCCTACAAAAGCCTAAATATTATG
This sequence comes from Mesaphorura yosii, assembly GCA_009869945.1. NCBI lineage: Eukaryota > Metazoa > Arthropoda > Collembola > Poduromorpha > Tullbergiidae > Mesaphorura > Mesaphorura yosii. The sequence goes on from WIXG01000694.1 coordinate 14,003, forward strand.
TAACATTCCATTGCGACTCGACGCCTCGTACTGAAAAGTAAATAACGAGCCTCAAACGGAGCACAGCACGAGACCAAACATTCCCGAACCTTTTGCATAAATCAAGGGTAAGATTTTCTGGAACAAAAGCTTGTGTGCCATGGTTACAAGCGTCTCTCCCTGGAAGCCATTATCGCAAATATGGCCAAGAGTCGCTATATTCCTAAAGTTTGGTAATTCGATCAAGTATTTCTGCAGCAAGCACGCATCCCAACAAAATTTACAAGCTCCGATCATTTACAAGAGAAGCTTGCTCCATTACCAAATTATAATTACGTAGCAAAAAGTGACAATCAAGAATCGAGTCAAAATTTGATCCACTTTTCATTTCAGCACTTTTAACCATTAACCTCCACCTTGGAAACAGCGCAGACGCGCACGCTCTAGAGCACAGCGCATCCAAACATGCAATAACAAAGCTGAAAAGAAGCGCCTGTAATTAGAGAAAAGTGATAATGTGACGACAGACAATAACGGTGTCTCATCTCAAATTTTAACTCATTACTCTTCGTCTTGCACTACTTGTCTCTGCCCAAACTAATCATAACAATACACTACAATAACAGAAATACACATCTTTGCTGTCCACACGCATTAAACTAGGATAAATCCAGAAAGCGAACGGTGTAGTGCTAGCCTTTTGCAGAGTTCTCGCAAGTATGAGATGCACTGCTTTAGCAGGTATGATGGTATGAGTTATTAAGAAGGCGTACACGGTAAGAATTTTGAGACAAGTCAACTCACTTGAATCGTGAATTGGTTTCTTGTTGACCGCGTAAAGTGCATGCTGTAACGCAACAATCGCAGGAAAGGAAAAGTTAATTTAAATTGCGGAACAACGTTGCCATATAATTTAGCTGTAACTCCATATTTAGCACTGTGCCAAGTGGCAAACAAAGCAAAGGGTAGGTCAGTCTGCACCACGCACTCGGCTCGCATTTGGCGACCCAAGCCCAAGCTTTCTTCGCATCGCCTTAAAAGCGACTTTGCAAATTCCCAATTCTCCTCGCCCTTGCGATTGCGTCATCGGAAAATACTCAAAATTCCCAAACTCGAAATGCAAGTAGCCCAACAATCTGATTTTCATTTTTCTAACGCAGGCAAAACGCACCGGCAAAATGCGGCGGGCAGAGTTCACGCTCTTCATCGTGGCCATCTCCGCACTCATCTCAGCCGCGAAGTCACAACACAACAAGGACCCTCTTGTTGAGTCAGCGCCCAGTTTCTTCCCACAAGAGGAGTCGGCGTACAGCAGAATTTCGACGCGCGTGTCCCGGAGCCCACCCGGCTCATCCACGTTCAAGTTCCCCGACTCTGCGCCCCTCCCGGCCCCTTCGCCCCTCACAGAACCCCGGCTAAGGAAGGTGCACGCTCAAGAAAGGCTCCCCAAGCAATTCTTCCAAATCCAAGACATAATCTCAGCCGAGAGCAGCGACGACTCGGATGAGAAGCAAGCAATAGACATCATCCTCTCCGCTACAAAGACTGGGAGGAAGTTCGACATTGGAGAAGGGACAAACGAACTCAAGAAAATAACATCAGACCCAAAGATTAGAGAGCAGGTGGAGGCTGGGAACGACGCGGAGGCGAGGAATTACATTCGGAGGAAGCTTTGTCTGCTTGGGCTGCTGCCGGTGAGAAGTCATTTCCATGTAAAATTGTGCGCACGGGTATTTCAAATTCACGTATTTTTTTAGTGCGCCCGCCGCCGACCCGCTCGCGGAGGAGACCGGATCGCCGTCAGCAAACACGACTACGACCCGTACACGTACGGGGCGGGCTACGACGGGGGAGGTTTGTCCGTAAAAGACGTTGCACTTGTACAGCCTGTTGCACTGCAGCCTGTGGGCACACCCATCCAAGCCATACCGCTTGAACCGCTCGGGAATGGGCTGTCACCACTGCACGAGCACTACCCAGTACACACTTATGCTGGGAAACAGTACGGTTACGGTGAGCCGGAGCCTGACTCTGAGTACGTGGTCAGCTCCGGCGGGCCGACCTATGAGTCAGTGTACGCACCACCGACAAAAGTCACGACTTACACTTCCGGTCCTCCACCCTCACCTCTCATTTACGAGTCAGGGCCCGTGTACGATCCGATTTATGCACCACCGTCAACCTCGTCTAAAACAGTGTACAGTTCTAAACCGGTCCCGGCAGGTGGAGGAAACGTTGTTGAGCACGTGCATCATCACATTCATCATACGCCGAGTGTTGGGGATAGACTTTCACGTGAGTCTCTAGAAATTCAATGCAATGTCCAACGCCATGGCCAGCTCCTAATTTTAATGCCTGTCCGCAGCCAATTACGGAATTAGTGGACTCGCAACCAGCAGTGGAAACGGACTTTACAGCGGTGGTGGCGCAGAGTACGGCGCAGCCCAACGTCCCTCCATCACATTAGCAACGCCAAGTGGGGCGACTGTACCAGCATTCGCGACCCCTTTCAACTCTGCCAACTACAACCAGATGTTAGACAACTGCGTCTGTGTCCGTATAAATCAGTGCACGTCGTACGACATTGTGCAGGCGGGGACGAGCGGTCGTGAGACGATTCAGCCCAACTCGGGGCTGGTTGGGTACAACATTGATCCGAGGAGCAAAGTTGCGACGGCTTCGGAGCCTGCATTAGTTTTGGCGTCCGATTCCAATTATACGGGCAACTCGGAGCACGTGCGGGTGCAGATAATCACGCCAGTCAATGTTGGCAGTAAAAGCATCCACTTTGATGAGATGCAGGGCGAGAGCCGGCAGCATGAAGTATACGCCTTGAGAAAATCAGAGCCGGCAACTTCAAAGGAAGAAGATGCAAAGACGTCAACCGAGTCTACAACTGCAGGAATCAGTGAGGAGCCGAGCACCGAGACCAGCAAAGTGAAATCACGGAGGAAGCGCCAAACGTACGCGGTCATCAACAACACCAACAAGAATAATGGAGTTTCCCAGCCCGTAAGTGCAATTAGTTTTCTTGCCATAAATTCAAAGAATAGTTTCCGACAAACGAGAAATATTGTGACAATTACAAGCTAGACCCATAATTAATCAACTAACTCCCTATCTCGCTGCTTCTTCGCTTTAAATGTGCTTTGCTTGATGACCTGAGCTGCAGTGTTGACATGTGAATTTTCGAACGAATGTACTTTGCAGCTTCTGAAATGCGACTGCTATCATCGAGATCGCTTACTAAACAACATTTCAGCTTTGTATGACTGGACTTCCTACATTAATTAAACGATTGACTATCATTCAGCTATTAGACTTTTAGTCGGTTTGATATTCCTTACAAATTCCCACGCTAATCTTAGAACTCGACGGAAGCTAGATTCTTCACCTCGCTTATGCGTGACGCGACATTTCAAAATTTGACAAGATTTGCCGGTCTTGATTTCGGTGATGATCCATCACAACTGCTCAAACTTGAGGGGACTCGACTCGTAAGTATGGAACTCTTTTGTATTTCTATTTTAGTTGTATTGTTTATGCATATTGCTCACTTGATCTCCACCTTTAGTTTTTGGCACTATCATCTGCTTTTGTAACGTAGACGAAGCATTTCCCTTGTAGAAGTTGATTTATAGAATTTCGCACATTAAGTCCAAGTCTAAAATCACAGGTTGAAAACGTAAAGTAAATCACACACAAGCACAGTGACCTTTAAATTCATGGATTCCCTAAGTCCCATTTCCTCAATTCAGAGACTCTTCGGCCGCCTCCTCGGATTCGAGCCAACATTCGGAGTCTCGTTCGGTCTCCCAGGCGCAGGATACGCAGGCTACCCCCTCAACCCACTCGGCACGGGACCGGTCGTCAACCCGTACCACGACGGGATTCCAATCGGGCCCATTTCAGTCAACCCACTCGTCTCCCTCCAAGTGGGGAAGGATAAAGACAAGACTAAGGTTATCAAGCCACTCGTCAACTTGCATGTGACACCGAATCATTGGCTCCTCGGTGGTGTTAAAAATTACTTTCATAAAAAGTTCAAGGGGGGGTGGGTCCCTCCTTATGCGTATCCTCCGCCAGTGTACGCTCAACAGCACTTCTACCCTCAGCAACTGCCTGCAGCTGTCGCAGCGTATCAGCTCCAGCACCACCACCATCATAATCACTATCATAAGCCAGCCTATCATGGTCCGGTTGACGTAGGACTTGGCTGGAGCCCCGGCGCATACGCGAGCGCGTACACGGGCGGTAGCCCAATCAAGTTTGTGGATGGTGGCGATGTGGGCTTGGATTCACTGTACAACGGGTACGGGTACGGTGATTTTAGGACAATGGGCCTTGGAAACAATGGCGGAGCACTACAGCAGGCACAAAAGACGGCTACCTCATTCGCACTAAAGACGATGGATTCATCAACTCAAAACCAACAGCAACAGCAGCCCATCGTGAATACACAGCAGCAATACACAAACAGAGATCCAGGCTCAATCCTGACCTCATTAAATTTAGAGTCGGGCGGTGTTCGCGCGACCGAAGATGAGCAGAACCTCGACTCGATCGACAACAGTATTCGGCAGCTGCAGGCTCAGATTGCGCAGGAAGAGGCGGCAGGAAGTGCAAACGCAGGCGGAGGCGACGAGGGCGCTGCTGCGAACAGTTACTTTAGCAGTATTTTTAACACAAGCCCTAGCGCTAATTCAAATAGAGGTAGAACCTACTTCCCATCCGATGATAGCTCCCGTCGTAGTCAACCTTCCATTAATCAACAGCAGCAGCACGAGACTGTAATTTACCCAATTGAGAGTATCCAAACAAGGCTTCCGGTGCACGCAACGAGCAACGACGCGACGACGGCACCTAATAAGTTTAATTTTCCTGAGGAGATTAAAAGTGGAGGTGGCAGTGGAACGAGTTTTAGCAGTGCTTCTAGTCAAACACAAGGTTACGCTCAACAGGGCCGTCGTGTCACGTTTCCAGAGCAGGTCAGGAGCAGGAAGAAACGACAAGCGTCCTCAGCACATGCACACGGACGCGTGTTGAGCTCAAACGGATCCTACAAGTCGGAGGTACGTGGAAATGAATAACTGATACAAACCGCAAAGTTTTTACTTGCTCTTTTTCTTGAGGAATTTTGTAAATAGTGTACAAATACACGTAATTCTCTTCCACTTCCAAGACGTTTTTTCAGCTTGAACCCTTCACCCTGTGAATTCAACTTTGTAGACGGTTAAATGCCGTTAAACACGAATTCCAAATCAAAGACGTGCAGAGAACCAAACAGGTTTCGAGTTGCCGAGAAATCTATTGCGGACGTTTGCGCGTGTTTAAATAACTGGTTCTAATTTTCTTCTTCTCTATTCTGGAAGTAGAAATAATGGACGAAGGACGGCCACTGACAAATAGACGACAAGGTTCATGCAACTGACGACCAATGACAAGGCAATACGGACCGACGAATGTGCAAACGCCGGACTCGGCTTTGACCGGCAACGTCTCTGTACGGCGTATCAAGTGGACGTGTAGTCATTCACTGGTTAACTAGTGACAAATATGACGTGACTCTGGTAGCTTAGGAAGGAACTGTGTGAATGAAACTGCTTTCATGTGACAATTGTCTTTTTGTAATTTTTATCTTGTGACGTTTGTGCTTCCGTTAACTTCAACTTTGCTATGCTTGACGCTTTCAAAGCATGCGCCATTCTCATTGCTAATCAGTCACTTGCCAAGAAATACTTAAAGTACACAATTACTCAAGTCCTTGAACGCTTTAATTCCAGAGACAGCTGAACCTCGGCTCGTGCCCAGCCGGTTACGTCTGCTGCAGAAACCCACAAAAGGCGCCAGTGCAGTACAGACCGCAGCAGTCGTCCGTCTTCACTCCTCAAACGACCAACTCCAGACCCACAACAATCATCTCTAACCCTTATCCAAGCTCGCCTCCCGTCATCTCACAACCACAAACTCCATTCGTGACCAGCTCGAATTACCATGGCGGCTCAAATCAACTTCAGCAGCCACAAACGGCATTCATAAGCAACACAAACTACTTGAACAATAACGGTGGAGGCTTCTCGCAAGGGTACGGAGCCTGTGGAAAGCGCAATGCGAGGGGCATCACTGGAAGGGTGGTGAACCCGGGGCAGGCGTACGCGGAAGGGGACACGGATTATGGTCAGTTTGAGACTGCGTGCTGTGGAAGTGATTAACATTGAATTTGCAATATTCAAATTCCTGTAGGTGAATACCCCTGGCAAGTGGCGATCCTCAAGAAAGACGGCTACGACAATGTGTACGTGTGTGGTGGAAGCGTGATTGATTCCAGGCATATTCTAACCGCTGCGCATTGCATAAAAGTAAGTTCACTTTAAAAACTTGAAACGCAAGTGCTAGCTAAATTCCCTCTTAATTAAAGGGCCTTAACCCATCCGACCTCCGCGTGCGACTCGGCGAGTGGGACGTGAACCACGAAACGGAATTCTATCCCCACATTGAAAAAGACGTTGCCGGATTTGCAATCCATCCAGATTTCTACGCAGGGAATCTGTTCAATGACATTGCCATAATTCGGGTGGACCCAATCGACTTTACTCAAAGTCCCCACATCAGTCCCGTCTGCATCCCACCGTACAATTACGAGTTTGCTGGAAGGCGTTGCTTCGTGACGGGGTGGGGCAAAGATGGTTTTGGCGGGAAATACCAGAATGTACTTAAAGAGGTTGAGCTGCCTGTGCTCTCTCACTTTGACTGCGAGCAGAAACTAAAGAGGACAAGGTTGGGGGTGGATTTTGTTCTGCACTCTGGATTCGTTTGTGCTGGTGGGGAGGAGGGGAGAGATGCTTGCAAAGGTTTGATTTCTTAATGGTTTCATGAGTTCATATTCCTGATTCAATGCTTGCTAATTGGCAGGCGACGGTGGTGGCCCACTCGTTTGTGACGTTCAAGGCACGTGGCAACTAGCAGGCATCGTTTCGTGGGGTGTTGGCTGCGGTCAGTACAACGTCCCTGGAGTGTACGTGAGAGTTTCACAGTATAATGAGTGGATCAAGAAGACGATTGCTGGTTGACCTTTGGATTCCCGTCATCTTGGAGACAATCACCACCTCTGAAAACCCTGACCTCACATTGTTAGCCATCCCGTGCATTCGTTTTGTTAAATATGCAATTAATTTATTTTACAAATCTGCCTTGATTTTTCTCTAAACGCGAACTAACTGCTAACTTTTGTCTCAACTCTCATTTCCGACTTGTTTACAACTCTATTAATTTTCCTTCATTCTTGTTTATCGTTTATGAATTTTTGATTGGCTCTTGGGTAGTCTCAGAGGCTTCAGCCTTCTTGAAACAGAATGCGTAGTCAGACACCAATTCAATAAAATTATGGTCTGAGATTCCAACGTGATCAGTCCAAGTGATTAAAGATTTATTAAAGAGAACTTACCTCGGCGAAATCCGAGGGCGCGGCACGGAAACAATAGCTCGAAATCAATGATCCGGGGCTGGGAAGAGATTTCCGACAAAATCACAAGACAGAAGGCTCCAGTCAATCATCATCCATTATGATTTGCTTTCAGGCCTCAACATTTCTGCTCAAATCAGAGCCAGTTGCTAATTTCTCACGAATTGACCAAATTAATTTTCAATTTATCACCCCAGACACTGCTGCACCATTCAACTATAATTTGTAATCAAATGTCGCATTTCACGTGCTAAACTCATTTCTGTTATTGGAATCGTCATAGTCAAAATACGACAGTTCCCACATTGCATGTTTGAACACGAGCAAGGATAGCGTCGTCGTAGGCACGTGAATACAAATACGGAGAAGGCAAGGTGCGCTAGCTTGTATTGCATTTTGCTTTATTGCATTGACGGGCACGCAGCACGCAGCAGCAACAGACAGCATACGGCCTTTCGGATCTCGACATTTTGGAACTCCACGACTGGACAGTTAATTATTAAACTGGTAAAACACCGATAAAATGGTAAGTTCCATTAAAAATAACGTGTTTTTACTAGCGTGGGTGCGAATTATAACCGATTAAATCCCCCTCCCCACTTTTCAGCCACGCGAACTCAAGGAAATTAAGGACTTTTTACTGAAGGCGAGGAGGAAGGATGCCAAGAGTGTCAAGATCAAGAAGAACACGGAGAACGTCAAGTTCAAAGTGAGGTGTTCACGATTCCTTTATACGCTTGTGATCACTGATAAGGAGAAGGCGGAGAAGCTGAAGCAGTCCCTTCCACCTGGTGAGTTTTGTTTAAAAGTAGTTATGGAGTTGGAGAGTCGGCCAAACCAAGAAAAGTAGCCTGTGTTTTGAAATGATCGATCGAATTCGATTAAATGTCGACGTTTATTTCATTCTGAGGAGCAGGTACAGGAAAGTAGAATTTAATCATTCAAATGATCCCAACAAGATTGGGGATAAAGATTGAGAAAATAGTCGACAAATTAATAACGACTATAACGATAATAATCTTTCAATTTTATAGAGCTTAAAGTAATAGGCGGACTGTGAATAAGCTTTCTTCACTACCTTACTAAGAGGTTGGTTGGCTGGATTGGGGCGAAAGATGAGTCACTTAAGTTATGTTGTGAAGCTATATTGAATTTTTCTGTTTACAGGTCTTCAAGTGAAAGAACGTGCATAGAGGATTAACTACTGTTAAACTGGCATCAATTGTCTTTGTATTATTGAGTTGAAAAACTAATAAATTGTTTCAAATTTATTAACAAACTGCTGGCTTTCTCACTTCGTTGATTACTGAACGCTTGGGATCCTTTCGTTTATGGCATGAAATCCATCTTTGCATTTATACGGGGAAAATATGGAAGTTCCAGATTTTATAGGGCATAAATTCCGTTGTCAGCAATCGGCTTGAAACCTGGGATCATGGGTGGTCGTCCGTCGGTGGTCAATCTGCCCAAAGTGTGAATCTCATCTTTCGCTGCTCTACATCTGCACTCCAGTTTTAACCTGCGTGCTCCAGTTCGGCATACCAAGCATTAAATTCTTTAAAGACCACGACTCTCACCAGCAGCATATCATTTTTGTAATAACGACATAACGACTTTATGGTGTCAAATGACTTTTGACACCGGCTTGCCGATTTGACGTAAGACGTAACTTCATTGGCCTGGCCACCTTGCTCTCGTACTCGGTTACATAATCAGTGATTTACATAATCCTAGAATAAAGTTTAATCATAACAAATTAATTGGCCCAGTTGAGAGGGATACAAGAGCAAAGTAGAAACAAGTTACATAACGCCAATTCGAAGAAATTCCTGAGCAATACCACAATTTTCCGTCAGCTTAGCCGGGATAAGTCTTAAATGATGTGAACTTGTTATCGCTTTCAATGACCGACCGACTGTCTTTCGCTTCTCCAATCCTTCGCACGCTCCTCGTCCAGAGCATCGTCTGAATCTGCTGAATCTACAACATAAGAGAATAAGGAGGATGACCTTGTGCTCTAATTAAACACATACAAACTTGTCTTAGTATGTGGCCAGTTAGTACTTTACATGCTCCTTCCATTTCCAAGTACGCTGTATGATTCGTGAACTATTCACGAACGATGAATTCAGTCACTTATGCTGTGGACCACCTATCAAATGGCCTTCTAATCTGGAGTACTGAACTTTAGCTCCTGCCATTTTTTGCAGACAGCAGAAGGTGGAATAAGAAAAGTTGGAATTAATCTTCAGTCTGTGTGCTCGTGATCGTGCCGTGACCACCTCCGCAGTGAAAGCACGCACCACGAAGAGCACCACGAAGAGTTGGTCGACACACCGGTTAAAGCCTTCCGATTTCCGCTTAAGCTTCCTGCAAAGCAAACTCCGACGACTGAAATTAGACGAGCTGGCCCAGTTCCGGTGTCAGCATGAAGGTTACCGACTGCCTGGTTTTGGCTGGATTCTGCCTGATTTCCGCGACTACGACTGCGTTCAGGTGAGCGCCGCTTCCTTGACTTTCTTTTAGTCAAACAAGAGGCCAAATGTAAAAGTTTCTTCCTCGTTATTGACGCATACTTTTACGTAGTCAAAGTGCACGAGAAGACGCTGTAACCAAACTGCTGGACGACCTCTTCAACAATTACGATAAACGACTGCGGCCGAATTATGGAGGTTAGTTGCCTTACGTCGGTTTCCTGGGAAGATGACATGATTTATACGCTCAACCCGTCTGGAAATGTACGACAGGTGAGAGGCTGACCGTCGAAGTCAACGCTTACGTGCTTGACCTGTTCAATGTGGATGAGAATAATCACGTAAGCCACATGCTTTTCAAAGGAGCAAAACTTCGGCATAATAAATACATTCCCCCGCAGGAGTTCACGGTGAGCATGTACTTGCGTCACTATTGGACCGACCCCCGTCTCACGTACAAACCACCCGAGCCCGGCATCAGCCACATCAAACTCGACGTCGAGCACGCGAAAAAACTGTGGGTCCCGGACACGTTCTTCACTAACGAACGCAAGACACAGCGGCACAGCGTGTCGGGGGCGCAAGAACTGACGCACATCAATCCCGACGGGGAAGTTTTGAGGTCTACGCTTGTGACTGTTTGTGCGTCTTGTAAAATGAACCTTGGCTACTATCCGTTTGATCGGCAGCGGTGCAGTATTGAGATCGAAAGTTGTAAGTTGAACTCTAAAACCTGTGCCGAAATTTTCCATTTCGAGACATGCGATGTGAAATAATTAACAGTAATTTACTTCAGTTTCAAGCAAATATTCGCTTCGAATTTCTCCACATGCAACCTTCAAATTCATGCCACTCGATTTCAGATGGGTACACCGCTAAAGACTTTATTTACAAGTGGAAGCATGGCCGAAGTTCTGTTGGGATCTCGAACGAGGCCTCTTCACTCAAGTACTCGATCGGTGGGATTAATCTTGACGAGCAGGTCGTGTCATTGACGTGTAAGTCCGAATAATCAAAAACTTTTCCGTGCATGACTTTTTTTGACCTGACCTATCGTTGGTCTTCACGCAGCAGCAAACTACTCCCGACTCGCCATGGAGTTCTTCCTGATTCGCAGCTCAGCGCGGGACGTTCAAGACCGCTACTTCCCTGCGTTCCTGCTTACATGCGTCTCGTTCCTGACACTGGCGATAGGCAGTCTCGTGGCCCGGACGCAGATCAGTCTTCTCATCGTAAGTCTTTCATGGCTGGCCAAGGGTGAAGTGAATGGAAATAAGGTTCTAATTACAGATGGCAACTATGGTGATCTTCATGAACTTGAACAGTGCAAGCATGCCAAAAGTGTCCTATCAGACAGCGCTGGACCTCTACCTTTTCGCGAGCTTTCTGACAATTGCGAATGTTGTGCTCGGTGAGTTTCGCGGACAACCAGAACCAAATTTCGCAAATTTGAAACCTTGTGTGCTTGGAACGAATTATGGCTATAATGATAATAACGGTATCATGATAACTCTCGTTTCCTTTCCGTAGTGAATTTCCTGATGCAATACTTCTACCGTTCTGCTGGTCGTAAATCTCCGAGTGTAAGTTAACTATTCAACTAATTTTTAGCCCTAACTAATTTTTTTAGGAATGTTGGATTCACGAATCCGGAAGCTCAAATGTGTTTAAATCCAAACTTGCAGACTCCACGCATGCAGCGACTCGAGGAGGTGAACCACGGCGGTCACGGCAGCGGGGAAGACGACAAGGAATTCCTGTGGGGCGACGAGTGTTCTGCCGAGCCACAGATCAATTCTCGGTTCGAGGAGATTCTGCACAAGTAATCCGCAATTAAAACACAAGGAAATGGAACTGAACAGTTTGTCAGTTAATGTATATTTTCAGGATCTGCAACGCCTCCAAGTACACAATCCCAATTGGCTTCCTCGCTTTCAACGTAATCTACTGGATGGTTGTGCTTATCGGCTCCAGCACGTTCCCCGATGATTTCCTCATTAAAGAGGACAGGGGTTGAGTTTGAGAGACAAGGATCAGGACACTGCGGAAGTTTTTAAAGGAGTTGTGTTCGAATATCTTCAATCTGTAGTTGACTATATAAAATGAGAATATTTACAGAAATAGGAATAGAGTATTGACTTCTAACTTGCCTCTCATGCTATTTACAAATGTAAATTCAATAAAAGTGCGGCCGTCAACCAACTGCGCGCACTCCTTTAGAGTGACAGGCAATAAAATTGAAGATTAACAGACTTGTGAAGATGAAGGACTTTTATTTTTTACTTTCTTGCTAGCTGCCATTTCAATTAAAATGGGTTACAAATTAAACGATGTGGCAACAGTTGGCTCGATTCGCTCACAGAGATTCGCCTGCACTTTGCAATGTTCTCTCG
>WIXG01000695.1:0-26192 GCA_009869945.1 Mesaphorura yosii
GGATTGAGTTCCCTCTGTGTGATTCTAAGCGTAGCAGTCAGTGTTTTTCCAAGTTTAAATAAATACTGGAATAATTAGACGTTCATCAGTTTCGGAGAGGGCGAGAGCAGTTGAAACAAGAGGGCAGGCACGCGGAGTCCCAACTTAATTTATCTAAACACTTGAGATAAAATGAAGAAAATGCGAAATGGTGCAGACGGATGCTGGTGCGTGGTGTCAAATGGGTTCATGCGTGCGTGGCAGGAGAAGAGGGCGACTCAGAAATGTCAATGAATTTTTGCTTGAAATATTATGAGCGAGAGAGGAAAGGAGTCCAGATGATGACGATAATAATAACAGTAGTGTAAAACCTGGTAGAGAAGCAGCGAGGCCAGAGGACCTCTCTATCATCATGATCAACTGGGGACAAACGGCAGAGCTTGTCTCCGACACAGGAGATGAAAGTTGGTTTTTGATATGATGATGTTTCAACTGATAGGAAGATAGAAATGTGTTCGGTATTCGAATTCGATGGATGAAATTTTTAAACAGCGGAGGAAAAAGCAGTTTTGTACTTCTTGCTTCGCAGTACACATTCTGCTGTTGTCGGTGCTTTCCTGAACTGGAACGACTGGGAAGTGAAAGTGAGAGAGAGCCAGAACGAGAAAGAAATTGCTCTTCTTTCTTCTGTTCTGATGCCGAGTCGTCATTTTCAAGTCGATATCATTCATGATGGATTTCTTACATTTCGATCCTATCCATCTTATAAAGTATCTAACTTTTCTCTTGTTCCGATAATCTCATGTATGTAATAGAAAATAAACTCAACCGCTCGATTGCATTTGTGTTTCTATGATATGATATAAAATCCCTATTGGCTCTTCTGCCGTGCACCCGTCGGAGAGTCTCTCTTCTTTTCCGCACTTGCTGTAAACATCATTCATTCCTCTCTGTTTTTGGCTCGTGTCCAGCCTCACGCTCTTGTCTTCCTCAAAAATACTCAAATGGATTTCTTCCCACTGCTTCTTAAACTGTGCCCGACTACTCTAGTCGAAGAAGGCGATGACGGAAAAGGTGAAAAGTGTTTTATAAGATAAATACAATTTGTCTTGTGCAAATGCATAATTTATACACCGAACGCATGCCATATCTCCTGTGCTCTTGTAATGTGGAGTGTAATTCGTATAAAATTCTACTCTGATTTTCCAATCAATGACTTTTAATAGTTTATCTTACTTAATCTAATGCCTATTAATAAAATAACCAAAATACACCCGTCCGTATGAAGCCGGTCTACAAATGTTGCAAATGAATCCCGTATTTACTTTGTTCCGCTCATGTTATTACCCAGTCGAATAGTAATAAGCAAGGAAGAACACACACAAACAAGTAGTCGCAAGTTGTCAGGGAGCTTCAAACCAATTTTCTCGTCTGGCGTGCGCGTAATGCGCGTTGCATTTGTTTCTAGTACTATTTAACGAGCTGTAGTTTTAGAGCTGTCGTCGACTAATTTTGACTCTAGCTGCGTGGGTAGTCTTTACAGCTCCATAGGCATGCGGGTAAAGAGAGTCGAGCCGATTACTTGTTCTCCATCACTTTCGCCTATTTTTTAATAATAGTAATAATCTTTTTGAATCCTGTGTCTAGTTTTGTGCTGCTCCCTCGTAATATAATTTGCTGTTGCTTTCACTTTGCATTGCTCCTTCGTCCCATTCCCTTCGTAGTCTATTGCATAGAAGTAAGTGCCTTTTCAACGTTTCCTAAATTTCTTGCACAACATTTCGTAGGCAACGCATTGAAAGCTTGCAGTCGTGCTCTTCAGGGAATAAAAAGAAAGAAGAGAGAAAGGAAATGAAGTGAGCACACAAATCTACTGCTCGCTATATTAAAAAACTTTGTATGCGATGAATTTATAAAAACGCGAATCCATCAAAATAGCGCAATCGCTTGCGAACTGCATGCGTGTAGCTGGTTGCCATCTTTCAGCTGGGAAAATTAATTGCTACAGCGGACAGGAATGCATGCGATACCATAATTAGTTGTATCAATATGCTTTGTTTCTGCCGCAGCAAGTATTAATTATTATGACAAGAGTTATTCATCATGCATAGGTAATAAATCATGGGAAGAAAGTCTTCCGCTTTGGAGCGAAACCTAAACCTATACCCTTGTAAAGGCCAATTTATCTTTTGTTTCTCTTTATGAAGTGGCGTTGAGTCTGAGACCGAAGCACGCAAAGCTTTAGCGTAGGAAACCGTGAGTGGCAGGAACTTTGTGGTTTTGCCAAGACATGGCACAAAATGAGTTAGTAAGTGAGTCTAGTATTCTGATTGTACTCCGGCCGTTGTGTATGAGGGGCTCGAGTCGAGTCTCTCATCGAAGAAAGGGAGCGGAGAGAGAAAGTCTGATGAATTCGGTGAGATAACGAAAGCCTCTAAGGGGAAAGTTGCATCGAGAATTGTTAAATACGAAAGTGTGCGTGTACACATTACACACTAAAGAGTTACAATTTTCTGCACTAATATGGCTTTTAAGCTCTACAACAACTGTGAGAATCAACGAGCCGACTCAACCACCCTTCCAGACCCGGCACGCAGGAGAGACTGCAGAGGCAAGAGAAAGAGAAAGACGTGCCTCTCGTTATTTAAACAAATTAGATATGAAAGTTGGGAGAGAAGTTGATCCTGTCGTGTGCGAATGAGGAGGACATGATGATGATGTGATGAAGAATGGAGAACTGGGAACTCAGGCTGCAGTCACCAGCCATGATACAATGCCATAAACTATATTACAGGCCTTAAGATGATATTATAGCAGACAGGAGAGAAGGAGAAAATGAAATTCTTTACGGAAAGGCGTCGGTATTTTGTTGCCTGGATCTTTCTCCCTGCCACTGTCTCTCTTTCTACCACGTAAGAGCTGGGATCCTTGTACTCCAATTAAGATGTGATGATCAAATAAGTTTTCAATTCCTGATACATAACAGGAAACGCTACACTTTCATGTGCTTCCAATTTCATCATCCTACATGCTGTTGTATTTGTCAGGTACGCTCCCACGACCAGGCCGACGTCAAGTTACGATAGAATGCATGTCATGGAATGAAGCAGCAAATTACCGTGCCCGGATAAATGAGACAAATGATGTATGATTTGTGCATCCGTATTGTGTGTCTCCAGTCTGCTTAGAGACGACTAATGAAATAAATGTAGTAATAGACAAAGGTGAAGGCGAAAGAGATTTCGCTTCTAGTTTTATGAACGGAGTAGTGCATATTGCAGATAGAGAAGAGACTCCGGAGAAAATACCGCATTTTAGCGGTGTGGCAGACAGGCAGAGTTGTTGTGATGAAGACGAGTGAAATGTTCATGAAAGGGAAGTTTAACAACCAGAGAATGAATGAATATTATATAAGAGCCTGGACCCGGACTCCTGCGATGATACATTGGTGCCTGCTTTCTCTGCACGAACATAAAGTGGGAAAGTAAAAAGACCCCAACGGCAGATTTCCTATTTTTTATCATCCAGCCAACTCGTAACATCGTGCCTCTCTTTGTAATGTCCTCAGTTTTATTGATTCATTTTCAAATCCATGAAACGAATTGTGTCTGTTGTATTCTCCGCTCCTCAAAGCAGTCATCCATCCATCCATCCAGAACCAGACAACATCCAAACAACAAGGATTTGTTCTGCCTTCATATTTCGCAGTAATGTTATTAGTCGCTTCGCTACTAACTTACTGCTAACTGCCAATGATAATATAACGTCTTTAGTACCAAGTTCATATACTATCCGTGCAGGAAAGTTTCAATTGCCCTGGCTGAGTGTCTGCTGCAGTGGAGCGAGGTCGCGTGGAAAATACCAAGCATCGAACAACTGGCAAATTTCTCGGTCTCTCCCATCTCATTTTTCAAGTATTCAAATCAAAGTATTACTTGTGCTTGGTGCTGCAAGTGAAAGTGTGTAGACATTGAGAAGGATTTGGTCATTCTCATGAGTCATGAGTGCTACAGAATGCGGAACTTTAGAGCAGAAATCAAATCTTTATGCTATTCGTTGTATGACAGGAATTTTATTTGATTTTAAATGAAATATTTTTTCTCTTCGAAAATGAGATTTGAATTGAAAAGAGAAAACAAATTACGTTTTCGATATTCCTGCTACGTGGTTTTAGAATTCACAATCATATTATTTGATGGTCAAGCCCCGTTTGAATGCATTCCATATTCGTGGGCTCAGTTTATTGGATTTAGTCCGCAACGCCATTGCACTCGCTGACGGTGAATATGAACCTCGTTCATTCAGTCCTGGTAAAATGAGTTGTCGTACTGCGTAAAAGCAAACTCCGGAAAGGAAGCTTTGATCTGCTTTTTCTATCGAAGGTTGGCATGGAAGTGATGGAAGGTTTTTTTAGTATTTAAAAGCCGGCGGAAAGACGTTAAAATCGGTACTTAAGTGTTCTGCTTACTGGATGCTCGTATCAAGGTAAGTATTCCATCTGGGAGCTGCCAGACACAATGCTGAACAAATATCTATGTCAAACCTGTGCGAAACTTGTTTACGTTTTCTTTCACTTGAGCTGAGGCCATTCTAGCCGTTTCTGCCGCACAGCGACGCATGCATTTCCTATTTTCTTTAATCTCATCTTGCTACTCTTTCCATCTCCTGCAATTCTCTTGAGATTCAGTCAAGCTGGAGAATCATATAATATTATTTAGTACCAAACCTTTATTGTTGTGGTTTTGTTGTTGCAGAGGAGAAGAAAGTTAAGTTGGAGTATATTATTGTGCTGACGAGTTGCATTGTGCATTATCTCTGTAGTTTTGTACACGCGTGGCCCTACACCGTATGCATGCGTTGCTCGCCCTGGAGAGCAGAGTGGCTGAGGAGAAAGAGAACGGAAGAAGTGCTATGACAGTTCAAATATAGTATTATTGCAGCAGGATTCATGCATCCACTTTCCTCTTAATGTGCATTTTATATTCTTGCCCCTTGCACATCTGAACCACGCGCCTGCCTCCGCTGTCGACAGTGAAAATAAAGTGATTTTTGGTTTTACAACTTCACCCTTTATTCTCCCATATAATTTGATGAATAATATATAAGTGAGTCCGGACCAGATCTTGTCCTGTGAGCTCCGGCTGGTTGATAATGGCTCTGTTGGTGTGCTGCAGTAAAAAGAAATAGAGCGAAAGCACGACACAGGACGAGCTTTTATGGATTTGGGAAATGCGTTGTTGTACAACAGGCGGGCGTATGATTGCCCAACACGGGCATGGTGCGTCTCATGAAGGGGACTCATGCATTGAATTACCGCTTCAGCACAGGCGATTCGACACAATGACGAGGAGGCTCAATTACTTGTGCGTCGGTCGCCAGTTGTTTGCGCCTTCTTTAATGGATTGCTGATTGTAATATATGGCTCTTATATTAACACAAAGCTTATATCGTGGTTTGATGAGGAGGACAACTTCAAGTTAATAAATCTCGTCCGAACAAAGTGCATGCATTACGCCTTACGCCTGATTTCTGATAAACCAAATTCATTAGATGAATGTCGATTTACGGACTCAGTGTAAAATTTAACTGGAGTAATCAATAATATAAATCTCTTGTGCTGGAACAAATACGCATGGCACAACTGATGCTGTGAGTGCTTCGAGTCAGATAATTAATCGGAGATGATGTATCGTATTTTGTATTTTGAGGCTTTATGTTTTTCGTTAGTTCAGGAATGCGAAGACGCATTTTATTATGCCTCATAAGCAGGTCTTAACCCAGCTGCTGCAGATGCAAGTACTTCTTGTCAGAAGCCATGATTTGCTTTCACTTATTCTCCAACCAAAGAGCAGGCGGCAAGTATGCGACTTCTGATTAAGAGATAAATCGAAAGAATGGCGCTCCTTGAAGACCCATCATGTTATAACACAATGTGACAAAGACTAAAACGTAGTAGGATAGGGTGACAAAGGCATGGCACAATGCAATGCTTTGGAGAGCAATCACTGAAACAAAATCATGACACTATTTTCTGTTCTTACGCCGGACTTCTATTTTTTACATTGCAGGTGAAAATTTGGTTCCAAAACCGTAGGACCAAGTGGAAGAAGCAAGACAATATCAGTAATGCCGAAGCGGCTGAACACAAGGTCCAATCAACTAAAACGGGGAAAGTGAAAAATTCATCAGGTCTCTCTAAAAAGGAAGTGGTCTCTGGGAGTGCAGCTAAAAAACTGTCTTCGCCCATGAACCATCTCATTCCTACCTCGGAATGCAGCATGAGTATTTCTGGTAGCGCCCTGGATTCGGACGCTGATCGGGAAGACGATGACGACGACGTTGAAGAGTACGACGAAGCAGGACACTCCAACGACTCGCATTCACTTCCAGCACAAGACACTAAAATGTCTGAAGGCATCCTGCCGGACTTCGCGGGCTCGATTTGCACTTCTTTGGCCTCAGCTCCTGAGATTGGATTTGTGTACAATCACTTCGCTTCCAATACAAAAAACAATGGTTTATTCCAATTCGTTGCCTCCAAAATGGAGTCACTTAAGTCGCCCAAAGCTAAAGATGAAGGACAAGCGAGCAATGAAAACAACACTCCTGTTGTCAGCAACCCAATTAATGCTGAAGCCGCGAGCGGACTTGGGGTCAATAGCAGCAGCCTGGAAGTCAGAGCGACTGAACCAAATTGTCTTCTATTCCAAAATTCCAGCGTTCAGAAGATGGTTGACACTGACAAAAATGAAGACATCAGAACCTTTATGGGCATTGAACTTTCCAAGCCGGATGTTGCAGAATGTCCAAAGTATATAAAAGCATCGCCGAAGCTTCTTGATTTCGTGGAGGCGTCCACTGTGCATGAAACGATCAGAACCAATAAAATCAAAGACGAAGAAATTTGTTCAGACGCGAGCCAAGAAAAAGCCAGTCCTACAGAGCAGAAACCTCAGGGCCAAGTTACATCTCCGCAACATAGCTAATTGCTGCGTCCGTTGCAGGCAGGCAATCGGTCCAACACAGTTACAGAATCTACTTCATGGAGTGATTAAGAGAGTTGAAAGGTTATGTCGCTACTGGCTAATTGGAGACTACTTTTGTACTGCTTAAATTAAAACAATGCTTCAAGCAGCATGTAAATAGAGGAATCAAGTCTTAATTCTAAAGATGTGAGAGACACAAACCGACGTTCTGACTCTGTACGAGGTGGTCTACTTGACTTGTCCTTTGTCCATTAAACAATAGTCACTATATTTACGATGCCAATCCGAAATGACTAATGCATGTAACAGAAATAAAATATATTATCAAAATATTCATGCTAATTATAGTTATTATGTGGGGTGAAAATGCGAAACGAAACACGGTGAAATAAAAACTGATCTCAAAATTGCTTCATTGACATTGATGATTGCAATTTGCTTCCTAGGCTTGCATTCTTATCACCACACCTTCATGCCTTCCACTTCTATACTCGGTGTAATATGTGTTTGCTAATTAGAAATATGCCGAACCAATTTCTTTGAAGAGTAATAAGCCTGGACATTATACAAACTTGCAAGAAATCATTTATCCCATTCCACCATCTTCAAAGAATTTAGTCTATCGTTTGGTGTTCATTGTCATACGGCATTACTATGAATCATGCTTGACTTCGTGTCATGTTATCATGACCCGAAAAGCTGACGATTTTGTCGTTTGCTTCAAAGCTAGCAAAAACATGCGAGTTGATTCGTATCGTGCAAACGTTTAAAAGCGAGAAAGGCTAGACAGCGCAGCGAAGGAAAGTACAAGTCTTCTTGAATAGGATGTGGGTTCGAGTTGAGGACGGAGTGAAGAAAAAAAAACTTTAATGCCTTCAAGTATCCACTTATCTCCAATCATCGACGACACCTGTAGTAATTAATTTTGCACTCATTCCAAATAGTCTATCAATTGATTAAGTAGTGCAAGTTGACATCAGAAGATGAAGAATTGCTGTGGAAGTGGAAGCCCAAGACTTATGCCCTATGGGTAAGCTAATTTATAGAATGTCACTCTTAGCTATTCATTGTCAGTTTAGCCAAAGCAGTGTAATTGAGATGAGATCAGTCTGCCATTAATGTAGCGAAAGATTTCGGACCAAACCGACCAAACGTTGATGTAAACTGCTGATTTTGCGTCACCCTCAATTTTAGCTTTACTCTGTTCTGATTGTTTTCTTCAGTAGCTAATCAGGTTGTTTCTATCGATAGTTGGAACTGCAAGTAATATCACTTTTAGTAACATGTCGAGAGTTTCTTTACGAATTATGAAAATGAAAAGACCCAATTACCGGGATAGACTTGTCTTGCCATTCAATCCAATCATCATCCAATTTGACGCCTGCTATCACCTATCGCTTATCGTATATGCATACGTTTAATTTTCACAGAATGGAAGGCTTTAATACATATCAAACATGCTTGGTCCCCACACCCGTTAAGCCATGCAACATCTCTATGAAGCATCCTGTTTGTCAATTCCAAACACCTCCCGAGGAATCGTAAGCTATGCCGAATAACTGAGTTACTCAACCTGAGTATCACCTTCTTATTACATAATGCGAAATTACTTGAATATTTAGGGAATGCAAGGAGGCACCACGTGCGGCAGAAGCGCCAAAATGTCCTTTGCCTCCAATCAATGTCCATCTGCAAATGCGTAAAGAAGATCCGTCGCGACAATCGGATGGCTCAGACTGTCTTCAGCCACAGCAAGCATATTATGGCTACCCAAAAGAAGTGTTCGGCTGTCACACTGAAAAACCGGAACCGGTGAACTGCCATAGACGCCATTTCACTTTACAAAATAAAATGTATGATTGGTCAGAATGAAATTTCATAAATGCCATTTTATTTCAGAAACCTCGTCGCTGCCCAGATGGAAATTTTGTTGTCAAAGTCGAAGCAATCAAACCACAATCCGTCTTTAAACCCATCAAGAAACCGTTCGATGGTAGTTTCTTCAGTTTTCTCCAATCTGAAATGAAGCTAAGTTTGTTATGCTCTTTATGATAACAGGTATAAGTTCCTACAAGACCCATTTTGAACCAAAGGCGGTTGACAGAGTTCAGCCCTACAGACCGAAGGCTGCATTCGTGAAGGCAGAAGTTCCTTTGGAAGGGCCGTCGCTGTACAAATCAAAATATGTTCAACATGAAGTCGTTCCTCCCAAGAAACCTGTTTGGGCAAAAGCGGCAGAATTCCGCCCACCGAAAGGAGGCATGTTTGGTCCAGGACAAACTACTTACAATGCAGCTTACACCGGATCATCTGAAGGCCCAGCGCAGAGTGCAAAGCGTGATCGCGGGTATGACCCTTCGAAGCATCCTTTCGATGGTAGCACGACTTATAAGGTGAATTACATTCCATTCTGCAACATTCAACGGGCTAATAGCTACAAGCCCGCCGCCGAAAGCAACTTGGTCAATTGCACCAAGTTCCGTGGCTTCACCACTTACCAAGTAGGAAAATTTGCGAATCCCAACTTCTTTATGCATGAAGTATAATACAATTTTTAACTCACCAAATTACTTTTCAGACTGATTTCACTCCCAAGGCTGGAGGAGTGCGTCACAGCTTTAAGACACGTGGAACTCCCCCTCATACCGGCGAGTTTACTGGAGAAACAACATACTCAGTTGCCTATGAACCATTTTATTATGTCAAATGTGAACCTTGCATTCCGCCTAAGGTTTCTGACCAAATGTATCCAAGTGAGTCTTGCAGTCAAATATTTCATTTATTTTGCTTCTACGTGTGTCTTTCTACCTTAACAAAAATTAACATTCGCCCAGAGTACCTGTGCGATCGTGTTAGTTGCTGCGCTCCAGCAACACGAGACGTTGCTCCACTAGTCGTCCCTACTCCTCCATGCCCACAACCACAGCCGTGCGCGGCCCCAAATGAACTGCGAACCAGCCTACAAATTAACCGCCAAGAATGAGGACTGCCACTTTGATCCAACTTTCAATTCCATGGAGCCAAATCCAAACTGCACTCCTCAACTCAACTTTTAATTAATTCTCAAATCAAGCATTTCAGCACTCTCAACACAAACGTATCTTAATTGTAAGCCAGTGGCCGATGTATTAATTTAACAATAACCATGTTTTACCCAAAACGTGCTGTTTCTAAGTGCGTGAATGCGTCACTGTCAGAGAAAATAAAATAGTATGTGGCAAATATATTCGTGACGACGATGAGATTTTTTAATTTAAAAATTAGGATTGCTGACTATTCAAGAATATATGCGTATAAAGGCATAATTTTCCCTGGAATAGGTTTCCTGCAGTGTCGACATCCATCGGACTTCAGCATGTTGTACCCATGGAATTACTTACCAGGAATCCGAAGCGCCTTTTTTCCAAACTCTGTGATTAGGCTAAGGGTTGATTGTTTGATCCAAGCGGCAAATTCATCGCTGTCGCTGGTTCAGTTACTCGGGGATTAGCAATCATCTCATTCATTTACCAAACAATCAGCCCTTAGGCCGATCACAAAGAATTTACATGAGTTGATTGGGAGAAGGCGCTTCTGATTCTTATTTAGTAATTCTGTGGTTGTACTACTCATCACAAATCAAAGATCCATGAACCTTAAATCGCTCGACTCATCAAATTCAGTTATACTCAGCAGTGCCACAGAAGGCCTTCTAACGCTGGATTTATAGTATACTTTTCGTTTCACTTTGCTGCCATTTTTCACGAAATGATCACTTTCGTGCATTTATACTTTTCGTACTCCTCATTTTCGCGTCACTTTTTCAGCACTTTACCGCCTTTTTCACGAAACTTCAAAGTTAAAATGTTTTAACTTTGAAAAGTGAAGTGAAAAGGAAATTAAAAGTATACTATATAAATCCAGCGTGAGGATATTCAGGAACAGGAAAGGAATCCCACTAATAACGAATGCATAGGAGCATATTAACTTTTTCGAATCACTGGTGCCTTACTCGAATTAAACTTATCCAAATCCTTCCCAAATTGTCCAAAAGCCAAAGGGCTTGTGTTAGAAACTGATATCTAGCATGGCCCACCTTGCAGATTCCAAGTATTTGATTCAATAACCTCGCTAAATGAATGATAGGTAGAAAATTAAGGAATGGTTGCTATCAGTCGATCAGCCATGTCATAAAGAATCAATTTCATTCAAGTATATCTTCTGTTCGGTGTGAAACGGAGTCCATAAATTGCTCAGACAAATACGATCCTATAAAAATCTTTTCGAATTAGCTGGCCGGCCAATATGCTATGTTGGCAAGGAAATGGTTGAGATGTGGTGGCCTTGATAGTTGTTGGCCACTGGACTACATGAAAGCCGTGCTGTGGTTGGCTCTTGAGAGTAATATGAAGGAGTAGCAAAGAATCAACGAACCAACCACAGCAGAGTACAGTACAATGTGGAATGCACAATGCATGCTCTGTAGCATACCGAATGAAGTCTTTCGCATTTCGCACGCAATCGCAATCCAAGCGTGGGTTCAACGATCAGAAGAGCCGATTGAGTCAGTTTGTTTGGTCGATGTCGGATGTGTGTCTTTTCTTTCTCTCCACTTTCATTGATTTTGAAATTTATCTTCACTCTGTCTTGCAATTGGACTTAACGTCATTTTAACTGAAAATTATCAATTACACTCTTAATTGGCCATTAAAGCTACTTTCCTGTCCATTTCACCAAAACATTTCATTATCTCCTCCTGTCATTCTTTCTTTCAAGGACGATGTCTTCCTGCGGTCCTCCAATCACCGTCCGTGTACGGCCAGCAAGTACCTGCCCAAGTCGTACGTCTCAACGCTCCTGTGGAGGAGCAGTGCGTACTTCCGGTCGCCTTTCTGTCCGTCGTCCAGCTAGTCGTCAATGTAGCCGTTCAAGCTTGGCACCAAAGCTACCACAGATACAACCATGTACTTTTCACCCACGCCAAGATTGCTGCATCCCGAAATGCTGCTCTCCAGTAAGTAGCCTTTTTATGACTAACTGGCCAATACTCAGCAGGCACTCCTGGCTTTGGTCTTTGGGTGAAAGCTTTACGGTGATTGATTTATTTTCCAGCCCTTGCCAAAATGTCCAATTGGAATCTATATTGAACGTGCCAAGCCAATTCGTCCTGACCGCTACTATGAACCACCAATGGTCCCCTTCAGTGGTAAGAGTACCACTATTTAGAGTCTAGAAGCCCAGGAAAGGGAGTGGTGACTATTCATGTGTCTGACTGTACAGGCTTGACAACATATCGTGAAAACTACTACTTGAAGTGTATTCAACGTGGACAATCCTTCAAACCGGCTTCTACATTTGATGCATCCTCCGCTAAGATTGACGGCCTTACAACCTACACTGAAGCGTACACTCCCAAGCCAATTTATCCATATCGTAAACCAGCCTGGGTCAAGACTGCTGAGTTTGATCCATCTGAAGCAAAACTAGATGGAATTTCGACCTATCGAAGTGACTACAATGGCTGTGTGGCAGAACGTGCTAAATCACTGAAACCGATGGCTCAATTTGACTCATCATCTGCTTCAATGGACGATAAGACAACCTATCGTACAACTTATATTCCGTACTGTCCATACGAATATCAGTATGCAAAACAGCCAATGTACAAACAAGTTGGTGGTGGAGATGTATCTTGTGCACCGTTGGATGACATTACTACTTATCGTGTAAGAACACTTTTTTAAAGCAAAATTAAGTACTAAGATTTAATTTAATTCAACTTTAATTGATTCACTTTGATTTTACTTTTACTAAGGCTGACTACTGGCCAAAGCAAACCACGAAAACTAAGAGCATGAAGCCAAGCATCCGCGCTGCTTTCTCTGATGCGAAGTTTGCTCACATCACCACATACCGCAATGATTTTATTCCATTCCACTTTGAAAGATGCAGTGGTCCATGTATTCCGGCTGAGATTTACACCGAAATGTATCCACGTAAGTTTACTTAACATTACAGACCGTTGAGGTCGGTTAATTATATCAACTGAAATATCAGCTTTGTTACTTACAGCTGTAGCTGACCCGGACGCACAAATTCAACGTGAGGAAGGGCCGTGTCCTGCGCCTTGTCGACCAGAAGTTTCGACAGGTTTCAATCCAGCAGAGTGCAACAACTATGAAGCGGGAGAGCCAGCGGCTGAACCCTGCGCATGAAATGTTAAAACTAAATTTCCTTCCAAAAATAACGTGAACCCATTAATTGTAAAAAAAAAATAATCAGCATGTATTGGATATGAAAGTGGATTGAGTAAGATGTGAAAATAAAAATCTGATTGAAAAATACGTAATGACTTGACAAAGGTGCATAGCTCTTAACTATTTCTTTAAACCCAAGATTGATTCCTTCCAGGAATTCAGTGTTGGAAATAGGAGTTAAGCCTTTAACAGTTCGCAGTCTTGCAATATCTGAAAAACCGTTTTCGAGTTCTTGTCAGAAAATTTGAGCATCATTCAAACAAGATTGGTCGGATGAGAGTAATGAAAATTGAATGAATAGTATTATTTTATTTCTTTCTTATCACATGCAATAGTAACAATACATATAGAAATTTCATATTATATTATCTGAGAATTTTGAGTGTAGTATACGCAAGGTCATTATGCATTTATTAATTGACTCTATTTCTACTAATTAGGAATTTGTTATACCCTATCATATTACGTCACTTTGCCTTATCTCCCACTGGCATGAAAAATGAGGTTTTACAAGTTTTGTTACGTTTCTTATCATAAGATAGCGGATAGGGGAGCAAGGTATTAAAGCTGTGAAGTTGTAGTGGGTTGTTAAGAACTTTAGCACCAGGAAAAGACGGGGGCTTGGTGTTGAAAATGTTGTTTGAAATTGTCGCTCAGCGATCGCCGAGATTCAGCGTCGCGTGGATCCGATGACCTGGATAAAAAGAAAAAATTAATGTCAATAGATTGAGTTCTACAGCCTGATTAATGACTCAAGGGCTTACCGTTCGATAATGACTGAGGGCATTTGTACCAGCTGAACCGGAGTGCGCCCATCCTTGAGAGCTTGATTTAAATTCAGGATTTGTCCTCTTAATACGCCCATTTGTTTGTCGTACTTAGACTTGTCGAAACCTCTATCTTGCTGTAATGCACAGAAAAAGTAGATTAAATAGGTACAAGTGGATTACATTTCCTTACATTTAGGGCGGGTGTGAATCATACGATTAATATGCTCAATTGAATACGCTCGGTAGGAGGCTCACCTTGAACAGTAAATACAGGTCATCACACAGCTCCTGGACCCATGCCATATCCGAACTCTTTGGTAGAACAAGATCTTTGATTTCCTGACTGAATGGTATCTTCGCCTGTGGTAACCAAGCCCAGTGGTAGGGATACGCTCTCCATGAATCTGGATGTTTGACTGGAAATGCCAGCCCGTTGTCAATAGCAGCAATTCGTATTTCAGGCGACTATAACACAATTCCAAATTACGATCAGCCACTTAATTCTCCTTGAGATTGTTTCTAATCCAAAAACACTCACCTCTACCTCGTCGTCTAAATCTGATTCTGAATTGTCACTTTTATCATATCGAATGAGCCAATTGTCGTTACCACGATCAGTGTTACGAATGATGTAATCCAAGACAACCAGGCATTCAAACTGAAACTGGAATTGCTTCTGAACGACCGGATTAAGTGCCTCCGTTTCAAACCTTCGTAGCCAGTAGTCTGCGTCTTTATATCCTTCAACAAAAAGTTGGAAAGAGCCAACCTAGATAAAGATCAAAATTATTGACAGAAAAGAATGCATTACACCAGAGCCCAGTAGATAGCTATTTTAGTACCTTCGGTGGTAATCCTATTCTATGAAATTTACGTCCGAGCGCAGGAAACCGATTGAGAATGACTTGTTTAGTCCTGGCCTTTTCACGATCAATGCGCTTATAGTTAAACGTGTCACTGACTAGCTTAACCACCTGAAATGACAAATACAAAATAAATGCATTTCGTCTAACACAGACAGAACGAGTAACATGGACTTATTATGTCTGTCTCACCTTTGTCTTAGGCACTATATTTAAACCAAGTTTCTGATCTACAATAGATGCTCCAGCTTCAGACAGGTATCCCTGATTCTCCAGCAAACACGTTCTTCCAAAGCAGCAAGGACAGCACTTCTTCTGTAGCCACTTGGTCCATTTTGGATTTTGAACACCGTAAGGTTCCTCGTCCTTTGGTTTAAACACTCCAATGGTTCGCTAATTTACAAATAAAACATCGTCGAAACCTCTGCACCTAATAATTTTTCCCTTTGCGCCTTTTGCGATATCGCTGTTGGGTACCTTTTCAAGATTTTTAACAAAATATGATCCAGACGATCCTTGATAAATTCTCTCGGGTAAAACGCCTCCGTCTATTGCAAGTTCAGCTTGTCTTACCAAATCCTGAAAACTTGGATCATCTGTAAATTCATTTAAAAAAGTAGACATATTAGTCAAGTCCGCAACGACCGTAACCAGTAAATTATTGCCAGGAGAGGTTAGAGAAGGTCAGGTTAGAGAACATGATAAGGTTATATTCCTTTAAAGAGTCCACAGTTGAAATCTGACTTTGAGCATTGAAATGAAAATAAAAAGAAACACTTAAACGAAACTAAAGTAAGTCATAAAAAATATAAATTTGTTGACCTCTTAGTTCTGCCGACAACAGTGGTTGATTTTCTTCGGACATTTCATAAAAGTTGCCAGACTGCGTCACGCTATCAAGTAATTTTCGTTTAAAGATTACGCTCCTTAGAAAACAAATAAGTGGATCGTCTGTGTTAACGTGAGGAGAAACAAAAATTAAATATTTGCAAACAGTAAGTTCTTGTCATGCACTCTTGTAGTATAGCAACGAAAAACTTAATTGCAGTTAGCACTTTCTTCGCACTTGCCCGATGTCACTTATTTTCACATTCGCAATGTTTTCGAAATTAATACACAGGCACTGCAATAATTGTGGGAACTGGAACTAAATGTGTGTGTGCACTTCGGAGTAAAATGGAGAGACAGATCAAATAAACTCATGATATGTTCTGACTTCTGTTAAAGTGCGTAGCTTCCGTCCCTACATAGTCAGCCCAGCGTCGTTCTAGGTTTTGTACTACACGATATGTCGTCAGTCACACGCTAAGGATCTAATCTCACACGGGAACGGGTGGGTGTAGTCAGCGTACGATGCGTGATAGCTCAAGTACAGCTACAGTCGCTCTTCGTGGTTGAGATAAGATAAAGCCTAGAATATTACAATTAAAATTTATGACAGGTAAGCTTGGTAAAGCTGAGACTTTAGGTGGAATGCAAAGTTTCGTCGTAAACACACAAGAAACTATCCTATATTCAAGTCCTATCACACTGGTCAACTTCAAGAGTTTCGAAGTCGAGATAGCAAGAATTAATATTTAAATGCAGATCAAACTGAGATCTAACTGGTCCTTTTCGGTTGGTATCCGTTCAATTAGTAGATCCTAATCAAGTTCAATCGTGCGCTGTACTACTTTGACTGTCTATCGGTTGGGATTGATTTTGATGTCTGGAGTCTTCAAGTTCAAATGAACTCTATGATTAGAAGCTTGCAGTCGTATTTACGATGAAATGGATTCCTTCAGTAGATGTCGTGATAAGTTAAGTCGTTAACTTTTTCGTCTCTATACCAAGTTTGGCTGTGAATGTGTCACCTTCTGGAGGAAGACCAAGTCGGGCTAAATCTAAAGGAGCAGGAAATGTGGTTAAACTTCAGGAAATCAACATAATTGAGGCAGAAGCTTCATATAAAAGAAATTGTAAGATATGTACCATAATGAAGTTCAGAGATTGTAAATTGCAAACTTTGATAGGAACCGTTATCATGAATATACGACGGAGTGAGAACTGGAACTGATGCCGTTGGAGATTCTTCCGAAGGTGGTGGAACGTGTGGTTCTGTTTCAGAATCGTCAATTAAGACTGCTGTACTTCTTCCAGCAGTCTCTGAAGTTGTGGGTAGGCTCTTCGTTGGTCTAAGACGATCAATTGACACTTTTCGTTCTCCACTTGATACTTCTACAGCAGATTGGACCACTTCAATGTTCATCAGCTGGCTGCTTTCATCCATCATATTCTACTCATCCATTTCATCAAAGTTCGTTAATGTAATCACGTTCAACATGCAAAAAAATAAACAAAATGTGTCTTATCAGTTTGCACTTGAGTTCACTTTATGGAGACCACAATAGCTGGGCCAAGTTCCAAGTTCGAGCTTAACGTTCAGAGTTCACATGGCAATTACTTAAGACCAGCTACTTGCTTTGGTCATCGACGGCCCTTACTACTACGATGACACACAAATCTTGACTCGATGACTATCTAACATCGATTCCACACTGCTAATGAATGGAGCTATCAGTTATTATACAGCAGGATCATACCTCCTGAGTCATGTTAACTGATTTTGTTTTCATGTCTCACTCACACATACGCTTATGTGTTATCACTTCTTTAAATTCCTACTTTAGTCTGTTTACTGTTTGTTCCAGTTGAATTATATTATGATTCTAGAGATCAGTACTGTAGGGATACAGTCCGCTTAAAATCTGATACAAAAGTATTTACAATCGATTAATGGTACACCAATTTCTCTAACAAACTACGTGCGTATAAACTATAGACTTGTAAGTAAGGCGAGAGGAAGAATGACTAATCCTTCCAATTTGACGTAGCGTGAGGACGAGATTATACTGTCTGAAATTAATATTAATTTTTAATTCCTCTGTACATCAACTCTTATTACGCTGAGTGTTTCCTGCAGTCTTCCCACATTTGCCTGGCTAAACGAACGTCTGTCTCTGTTTCATTCCATTACTCATATCATTTCGTCAGCTCGTCTCTCTACTGACATCGCACGTACTACGTAGAACCAGAGACATGGAAACGTCACAGCTCGACTTTGGCTTTTGTGGTAACGGTGGAAGTCTGACAGAGTGGTTTACCTCGTTCTCATTTGTTTCCGAATTTTCGCTGGGCCTTGGCCATTGTCGCAATGCTATTGTTGAAATGAAGTCACACTTATTCTTGGATCTGGATGTTCTACTCTGCACTTGACTTTCAGATATTTGTCGTCGATCTTTCCAGCTAGCGGTACCAGTTATCTGCAAGTCGAGGTTAAGATAAGAATTGATCATGAATGATTAAATTAGTTGTGAACATACAAAATGAAACAGGAGTTTCGGAGCTTTTGTTTCCAATTTCAAAGGAACAGTTAAAGACTGCACGGCTACAGTGGATTCCATGGTTGAATTGGAGTTAAGGTTAGCCAGCGCACAGTACTCCGCATTGCACAATGTTGGTTGTGTTGTGCTGGCCAACGCAACCTAACCTAACCTCTCCCATGCAGTCCCATGTGTTCTGGGACTTAGAATTTCTCTGGCTACCCTTAATTCCAATCCAATCGGATTCCATATCTACATATTTGCAACCATTAGCATCTTACAATAATAACTGAATCGTCCATGAAATCGGCATTAGAACTTACATTTCTAGCATTTGAATGACGCGGTCGAAGGTCCTTCAGCTGGCGAAGCGCCAAGAGTTAACCCTTCTGTGAATTTGTCCATTATGAAGTTCTTCCGTTGAAATTTTCGCGAAATTTGGTGTAAAATGCAGACAGACTTCCCAGTGTGGTTTGTGCATTTAGATTGCGGATTTCGTGAATTGAGTAGCCCTGAAAGAGCTGTTGGCAAATCAAATTTCAAATGTGCAATTCCAATCTGTATGTCTGAATAGAAATCAGAAGACATAGATAGCAAAGACGACTTTAATCCGGAAACTGGAATTTGATGGTTTTAATACAGATCATTTACTAGAATGTTTGCATAACAACACAGCAAAACTGAGTCATGTCTCATTTCACACAGAAGAGTGAGTCATTGCTGAGAGCGAAGGAAGAGCGCTAAACGAAGTTTGAAGGTAGAGTTGGGGTTTGAGCACATGTCGAGCCGCAGTTAGAATCATCTGTAATGGGTCAATGTGATTCTTATTTTTGTGTCCAAGTCTTTGCAACCAGTAAAACTCACTTTAGCGACGATTTTCGAGCAGAGTTATTCACGCGGAAACCAATTAGGTGCACTTGATCAACTGAGTGCAGAGTGCAAGGAACACACCGAACCACAATTATATCTGTCGTTAATTGATAAAGGAAACTTTAATTCGCTACCCTTTGTGGCCTTTGCCAGCCATATCAGCCATGGGGAAGATTTCCGCCATCAAGAGAAAGAACATTAAAGGTGGGAAGATGAGTAAGGGTAAGAAGACATCTAACAAAAGAGTTACAAAAGCAAGAAGGAGGCTGGCACTTATGAAGAAAATTAAACAGAAGAATGAGGCTGCGGCTAAAGGTAACTTGCAAAGCTGGTAAAATAGTAAGCTTGACAAATCAATAGAAATGAGTTGCAAAATAATAAGCGATAGGTTATCGATTGATATAATTACACTCACAGGGTCCAAAGTGAAGCCTGATGACATTGGTGCTGGTGATGTTCTTGACATGCTGGACAAGGAAGAGCTGGCCTTTATTCATTCCAGAGATCGCATTAGACATCCGGAGAGTATTGTTCGTAACCTGTTAAAGTACGTAACTCTGAACTCTAGATCGTTGCAAATTTTGACATGATGTAAGCAGTGAAATCTTAAACATATCAGGGGCAACAAGAGGAAACGAACCGATGACGACGATGAGTTAGTGGAGAAGATGTACGAGATGGAAACCATCAAAAGAACAGAATCTGAAAAGAAAATTCGTCCATTACTTCCCATAAAAACTTCCCGTGGTCTCGAAATGCAATTCACGGAAGAACGTGTGACTGAAACCGAAGAACTAGGTTTTCTTGGTTCCACAACACCTGGGCAATTATTTGGAACAACTCATCCAAATTCTACAGGAGTAGAGTTTATCAAGCCTGGCCAGGAGATCTCTCCTGAAGAACTAAAGCTTCGCCGAAAGTTGAAACTTTCAGAGTACAAAATTAAGATTGGATCTCTTTGCGCGTCATTCCTTGAAGATCCAGAAAATAGGGTACACTGAGAGCATATTTCTTGAATCTGTTCTAATTTGATTGCTCAGTTCTAATTCTTACTCTTGAATTTCAGATGAAAAATTTGGATAGCGTACTGGCAATGCTGGTAAATCCAGACTCTTCTGTTTCACTCTCGGTCCCCAAACTATGCGCCCTGTCGTTGCAAGCTGTCTTCGCAGACGTTCTGCCATCATATCCCATTAAACACACGAATCCGGATGGAGTAAAATGTACTTGCTATAAGCACTATGTCGTAATGTTATTAGCAAGGTAGAATAGAAAGTATTCCTCGGTCTTCTAACGGTGTGATTCGTTCTCTTCTCTTAACAGTGAAAGCCCAAACTCGTGAACTGCAGTCATATGAAACTGGCTTATTGAGTCGATATAAGACGTACCTACAAAGGCTGGAAAAAGTAATCGACAAATACCTGCCTCGAAAGGTGAAAAGCGGTCAGCGTGTGTCCGAGGTTCGTTTCTTCTCTTCTGATTACCAAATCCTATAATTTACAGGCGCATTTCATTAACAGGCTGAGAGAGGATTCGGTCTTGTGGCCTTACGATGTTGTGGTGCTATGTTATGCTCACATCCATACTTTAATATGGCTCCGAATCTTATCGTGTTCATGGTTCCTTTGCTCAATTCCTGGGATCCAGAAGTCCGAAACATTGTCTCTGACGCAATCAAAGAAGTGTTCACTATTGACAAAAGAGGAGAATTCTCTCTTGAGGTGAAGTCATTTTTCAACACTTTGAGGTGCGAAAGCTTATACTTAATTGTCACTGTCCAACAACTCTATTGTTGTCGCAGATCGTGCAAAGAATAAACGTACTGATTAAAGCCAGATTTGGACCTGACAAGAGTAACATGGTTCGACGAGATTTGCTCGACGTGCTGCTTGCACTAAGAATAAAGGAAGCCGACATTCTGAAAGAGAAAAAAGAAGAAATGATGCCAACGAAAAACATGACCTTTGAACAACGAAAAATGCTCTCGAAGAGACAGCGTAAAGTAAGGCTACTCAAGTTTGACTAATGGTGCTTGGGGATAATGCTAACGGAAATTTTATATATTCAGAAAGCCAAGGAAATGGTCCAACTTGAGAAGGAGTTGCTCGAAGCGTCTGCTGAAGAAAACAAAGCTAGAAAGTCACACTTCCTAACTGAAATCACCAAATTCGTGTTTGCCATCTACTTCCGAATTTTGAAGTACGACCAAATAAACGAACTACTTTTGGCTGCTGTTCTGGAAGGACTCGGAAGGTAAGTTTGACCTTATCCTTATTCTCCGTACTTTTTCATAAGCCCAAAATGCTAATTGTAACATAATTTGTTGCAGATTTGCTCACGTTATCAACCTTGACTACTTCAATGATCTCCTGGCACAATTGAATAAAATTCAACAAAGGAAAAACTTGTCTCGACAACATGCTTTGTACTGTATTCGAACAGTACTCAGTGTTCTTGATGGTCATGGCTCTGTTTTAACGTTGGACCCGACTGGATTTCACAAAAACTTGTATAATCATTTGATGACTTTGAATTCTCGTAAGCCTGCTAGTAGCAATATAACATTCAGAAACGAATTCCAAACACACGTACTACCATGCCGATTCCAGAGACTGATGGAAAGACCGTGTTTTTGGCGTTGGAATGCGTAAACTTAATCAACAAGAAGAAATTACCGGGCCCAAGAGCTGCAGCCTTTGTGAAGCGGATTGGTTCTATTGCACTACAGCTGGAGCATCCTGCCAGTATGGAATGTCTTAATGAACTGAAGAGACTTATTAGAGTATGCACCACACACAAAAATTAAAATCTTTAACTCTTTTCTCCATTAGCTGGATTATTGGCTTTTAATAAAATAAAATAAACTTTTTCTAAATTAGATGCAGAGTTCAACTCGAGCCCTTTTGGATTCGGAGGGAAGCATTGCAAGTGGCGTCTATTTACCTGAGCTGGATGATCCCGATCACTGCATGGCTCATACTTCAACTTTATGGGAACTAAGTCTGCTTTCAGTAAGTTTATCACACCAAAAATTTAAGTCTGCATAGTGTCTAGGACTTATCATTTCATCAGTGCTCTATGAAATTCCAAGCAATCCCTTGAAGCATTTCTTCGGTTATTTGTTTCAGCGTCACTACCATCCACGCGTTCGTGAGTCCGCGGAAGCAATTACTGCTCTGTGTACCAGAAGTACCAATGAATCTAACGGGTCGAGAAGTCAACGAAGAAAATCTTGAAATTCTTCCCATCAATGTTTAATTTAATTTCCTGTATAAAATATTATTGCTTATTTGCTTATTCATGATTCATTGTGATCAAGTTAATTAAGAAAAGTTGTTGCAAACAAGGGTAACGTTCAATAAAAGCTAACTGGTAAGATTGGCAAGTGCTCCATCTTACTTATTTTTTAAACACAATTAGACGCATCAGTTTCGCTTTGATGAATTTCGGCGTCCTCATGAGACCAAAGCAAAAAATCTAACCCAGGCCAAGATTCCAAGAGATGATCTGGCTAAAGCAAAAGCTGAAACGGTCTAAGGAGTTATGCAGCGCAAATCACGCATCTATGCTATGCTGAACTATTACCGCTATCACGTCTTTTTCCCTCGCCATATAAATCATAACGGATGTTTTTGTCGTTCTCTCATCTCACTTCAGAGTGCATGCTTGATTCTTTGATTTACTTTCTAAAATAGGTTCGTGTCTTCTGAGCTTTCACTGATTTCTTCTACAGTATATTCAGGTCAGTGAAATTCAGTCCAGCTGGTGATACTTGCTGATCTTACAAATTAAGTGAGAAATGTAACTTACATTTTCGTGTCAAACTCCCTGTCATAGTGAATTGTAGCTTCCCCTCCTGTTGCTGTCCATTGCAAAGTTGTCTTATAAGCAAACGATACTGACAAGGACCATTGGCACAAGAATCGAAAAATCATGGAAGCACAGCCCAGTCAGGTAGTCCTAACCAAGATTGAGTCGATCATTTTCGAAGTGTTATCTACACTTGTGAAGTCCAAGAAGCCGCCGGCATTCACCTACCCTACAAAAGACCGAAAATCGGACAAGATCACCAATTCAGTTGTTTCATTTGAAATGCCATCCCAGAGACCACAGTTCTCACTCCTAGTGTACGTTATGTGCAAAATCTTTGACATGGTTGTCCACGATAAGACCTGCACCGTTCGAGATGTATTTTACAATGACGTCAGATTCTTTAAAAGTCAGAAGAAATTGGAGGCCGTGTTGAATCGAATTTGCTTCATTACCAGGGTAAGAGGCCCGTGAAAGGTTACTTGTTTTTTTCTTATGCATGAGATTTTGCCTCAATTTACGCTTGTCAGCAGATTAGACGGCTGGACCTGCCAATTCAAGCTTCTGCAAAAGGCCAGATTGTCGGTGACCTTTCTTGGACAAACGTGAATGGGGTCAGGATAACCTTGGATGATTTCAACAGAAAGGGCATGCTTATTACCACATCGCTTCTCGGTAAGTGCCCATAAGAATAGGCTTGATTAATCAACACGTCTTAACATTAGTACAACCATTCCACGTGTGCATAACGATTCTTTGAATATAGAATGCACTTGAACGAATTATATTAATATCGGTTATATAGATATGGAAGACATTCAATCAACTGCTAGGTTCATTCTGTTTGTCGAGAAGGACGCCATATTTCAGCTCCTATTAAATGGAAATTTTCTAGAGGAGCTGAAAGTTGGAAACTTCGTGATGATGACAGGTATTTAGTTGTGCATTTTCCACAAGAAATTCAAGTGAAGTGCTCGTCCTTAAGTCTAATTTTTATTTGCAGGAAAAGGATATGCAGACAGGTTGACCCGACGCGTATTGAACCAACTTTCAATAAAATTAGCAATTCCAACCGTGGCTTTAGTCGATGGAGATCCATTTGGACTTGACATAGTGGCAAACTTAAAGTGGGGCTCATCTGTTGATGAAAGCCTCAAATTGCATGAGGACTCGTACGAAGATTTAATCAGTGAAGATATAATTCCAGACATACATTGGGTGGGGTTACGGCCTACTGACTTTTGCAAGGAAGCTGAGATGAAAGACAAATTGATGCCGTTGACTGAATCAGATAAGAAGAAATTTCAGTTCGTCCAAAGGAGAGCAGCAAAAAATGTATGCAATATGATGAGTCATTCACAAACATGCATTATTCAATTCATGAAAGATTTGACTCTTTCAGGGTGAAGACGACTGGGTTCATGAAATAGATATCGCATTACGGGAAAACGTGAAAGCTGAACTTGAAGCCATGTGCAATTTTTTGCCGAAGATTCTGCAACAGCGAATTGAAAACTACTTGGATAAGCCCAAGAGAAGAAAGCAGCCACCCCTTCAGTCTTCGCAGAATCAAATGAGTCAATACTGGCGAGCTTAAAAAAAAGTACCAATGCTGCTTTTGTACTCAGATTTATTTCTTAACTTTAATTTGTAACTAGAGGCCTGTCACCGAACTTCAATGGCTCAGAACAAATTAATATCCACAAAACTCACATGCTTGTTGCACGATGATCTAAGGAATTTTTTTTTGGACAAATTGATTTAAATTTCCACAAATTTTTCGCCCGATATCTTTTGCCCTATCTGCCACCGTTTATGCGGTCATAGGTTACAAACATTTCGCCCTCCTTTCGATTTAGGAGTAGATGGCCCAAAAATATCCGGGAATTTTTTCCCAGAAACCCGGATAAATTATGGCTAAGAATACTCCTAAGAGGGTCCCGAAGACGATGGCGAAATCGATTTTGCCCTACCTGCCACCGTTTTCACGATCATAGGTTACAAACATTTCGCCCTCCCTTCGATTAAGGAGTAGATTCCTCATGTTAGGATTTCCACGTCAACGTACAAGCACTTGAAACAATCAAAATCAGTATGTACAGTCTAACTTAATTAGAATACTCGATAGCTTGTCCAGTGTAAAAGATAAGGCATGTATGTAAGATCCAAATCTATTTTACAAAAAAAATTGTGTCACTAAATTAAATGTACTGCATGCTAAAATTCCATTCCCCTCCGTTAAAATTCGTCGCAGTCCCTTGTGTCTTATGCTAAAAATACAGAATAGGGCTCATTTGCTTTGCTTGCGCATATTAATTCCCCGATCCCAATTAATTTAATTCGGGCAAAGGTACTTCTATTTTCTAGTCCCTTGGGTGATCATGCGTAAATGCATTATCTAGTTTTTTTGCGCCTGTATGACATGTCTTTTCCAATCTTCTATCTTTCGACGGTCATGCAAATTTTATAAAAACTGTAGTTGTGTAAGTCAGGTACAGAATAAAATAACTTTATCCTATTCCGACATCATCTCCTGCTCTTCAAAAATGCGGCTGTTCTACGAGGAATTAGTCCATCAAATGCTGTATTAAAGTTTAGGGTGTTGAGTCTATGGGTTGTCTTCTACCCTTGCCTTGATGACTGATGATAATAGCGCCCTTGCCGAGATCGCACTCTTAAAATGTCGTCATTGTACATATTAAGGCCACAAAATGTAAATTATTATCTGAACTCTTCAGCGCAGGTGAGATTTTCCTCTTTGTTTCTTACAGGCTTTTGACTCTTTTGTGTTTGCAATGTTGGGAATGAGATGTATTCAATTTCTATCCCCATGTCCTGTGCACATATTATCACAACTGTGGTCTAACCATTTTAGCAAGAAATTAACAGTTAAAGCCTGAAAAATCAGGAAATTAGAGAAAACCAATTTCAGAATCTAAAGCACAGATAGGGAATCTCGTCGATATCGATCACAATTTAAAATGCCCGCATCTTATTGAGAAACTTCACTTAGTACAAAATCAACTGGAACTGGGAATGTAAGCACATATCTGTAATCTGTAGACAGGTAACAGAATGTAAAACTGAATTGGGAAACTGCCAGGATCAATGTGCCAATTACACAATTTCTATAAGACCATTATCGTTAACGAGTAAGATTTTCTGAAATAGGTAAATCACTGGACCCACCTAGTCACCCGAAATCGCTGAAGCGTAATCAGTCGTTAGCTCTAAGCTGTGCTAACAAGGTTCAGAACTTGAATTTTGAAAATTTGCACTTGGCTCCTCCTGGGGCTTGGTCGAAGTCGAAAATTCG
>WIXG01000696.1:0-26104 GCA_009869945.1 Mesaphorura yosii
CCCCCCCCCCCCCCCCATTCAATTCGCTGACGCTCAGCTCGAAGCTCGTGCAGAGTAAACAGCATACGGTCAATCAGAAAATCAGCCATGCCGTCATGTACCTCCAGCATGGCATGATTGAATACGATGACCTGAATTTTGTCGCCTGCTTTGTGTGCTTTGTGCATCCTGTAATTAATTTATTGGCAACGGATTGCGTCAAACAAATAACTGAACAACAAAGTGAGGTCAATTCTCGATCCATCGATTAAACAGCCGACATGAAATGCTGAAATGGGGTTAAACTTAAACACGATTCTGTAAATATGCGCTCGTGCATGCTGATGAGCTAAAATGTATGTTAAAAACTTAGATAACTTTCGCAATAGCACTTGAATTGTCTCCATTTTATCACCAGACTACCATGCCTCATTGTAATATCAGTTTGTGTACTTGTAGAGACCCAATTTCATTGTTACGGTTACGTGGTCTTTCTGAAATATTGATAATGTGATGTCTGAAGCTTGCTCAACCAGCACATAGCAATGAGCAGTCATGATAAGAAGCAAATTACGTGTTGCACTCTGGAGCAAAGAGCAGCATAGCATAGCAGTGGAATTCAATGTTGCTTATCGCCCACCAGACCTTGAGCGGATCATGGAATCATGGTGGACTTTACATAACTACATGCTCGTGCGTTAAGAGAGCAGGTGTGCAGCTCAGTCAGCGCAGCGTTAATATAGTCAAGTAACTCGGAACTAAGCGGAGTTTTCTTTATGCTTCAAGGTCAAAGGGTCAAGCAGGCGACTAGTGACAGGTATGGCAGGGCACGGCACAGGAAATCTCGAATTACCTCGTGAGACGATTTCCAGTCGACGAGCTGGTTCAAAGCCTTGTCTCTACCCATTTTGCTTTAGAAGGAGTCTCAAGATTGATCAGGATACCTGCAAATAAAGCAAAGATCAAAGGTTAAGCACGAGGTGCTGGAAGGAACTTTCAAGGCGCAAACACGCAGAAATATCACTCAACCACTTGGTATGGACTTGTAAATTGTATTAAGCGTATGTATGCGTCGACTACCTACCTGACAACGTGAACAAGTAACCGGTGAATTTCACTGGAGCGAACTACTCAAGCGCTATGCTGCTTACACAAAGTCAAAGCCGCAACTGACTGACAAGGTGCTTGAGAGAAGTATTTTATTGTCAAAAGTCTGCTTGCTCTTCTGTCTACACGTTTAATCTTCCCAAGCTTTCTGTTGCTGCTGGCTGGGGGTTTGGGATGCGAACCCGATCAAATCGTACTACATGTAATGGACATTATCGCATGATTTGAGCTGAAACCAAACCTCAGTTTTAACCACCATATGCAGATTTTGTTAATTGTTGAAACAAGGCTGCATGGCATGGTACGACGTGCGAAGGTAAAGAAAATGTACAACATGGCCAGTGCAATTTTCGACCGGTCGGGTCTCTTCTCTTGTATTACGTGATTCTGCCACCAGCTCTCGCATGAACGTGGTCTGGTGAGCAAGGACAATGAGCAGTTCCGAGTTTCTAAGGCTGCAATTAACTGGAAGGTGTGATATGTCAAGTCGAAATGTTGGACTTTGGAATTAGAACTAGTTTGCCTCATTTGTGTAATGTAATTTTGTGTATTATGTCTTCTTTCTTGTTCCTACCTTAAACTTTCGTCAAGATAGGAAATGCGAACCACGTACATTCTTTTGATATTCTGCATTGCCTTGCGAATCAGCTTTTTTCTAACGTTCAGCTTCGTGACATCGTGACCGCTGGTCTTCAATCAAATGCTTCATAATTTAAGAACAAGGAACAATATCCATATCTTGCCCAGTCAAAACAACTCGAAGTGGCGCCTGCACCGGCATCGTGGCAATGGTGCATTGTTTTTGTTCTTAAACGGACGGCGGTGGCATGGAAGGCGCAATTCCGCGGAAAAGGACGATGACTTTGCCACCGCACCTCCCAGCTCATAGGTAACACATGAAATCCCTCCTCCTTACTGTCCTTACTTTGAGGATTCGAATTTTCAGAGGAAAGAGGATTAATTAACCAACAGATTCGGAATGATGCCGTAATTGAGCGACTTTACTTCTGGCTTATTTAGGTTATAAAATACTCGCATTGCTTTCATTTAGGCTGTGCACCCTGCTCCATCATGACTGACTATATTCAATTGCATGTGGGCATCTTACAGCTTCTTTGCTTCACAAGTCGTCGAGGACACGCCTTTCCTAGGCCCTGTGAAGGCACCAGAATTGAGCGTGTTCTAGTTTGCTCCCCGATTCCACACGACACACTGCAAGATGTCCAGGAGCTCCACCCTGACACAACGCAATCAACATCACGGTGAACCGCTGTAGTGGAAGTGGCTGTTGTTGGTGCAGTTGTTATGTTCCTCGGAGTAGTGGTTGTGGGAGAATTCGTGGTGCTGCTAGTTGTCCTAAAGTTTAAATGTGATTTAGTTTGTTCAGATCCACCAGTTCATGTCGTGAGCATAAGCTTACTTCTGTTGTTGCATCTCCTTAGCAGGTTTGACCATTTCGGGTTTCGAATCCGTCTCGTCTTCGTCACTTATTTGTTCATGGCGCTGAATTGTGACAGGAGGAGTTTGGTTCGATGTTCCAGCAAGGAAACCACACAGGACGTCGCATTCGCCGATGGTATCAAATCGATTTCGATTCCCTTTGCAGCCTCCATACACGAACGGAATGCACATTCCTTCAGAAAATTGTCAATTATAATTTCAATTGCAAAATTGCGAAGTCAAGAAGCAGTACAAATGCAATACCTTTCTCAAAGTTGAAGTGGAAGCGCTGTTTGGAGGCTCGACACGGTCCGGGGTCGGCTGGCAGCATGCAAAGTTCCCTCGCCTCGGCTATTCCAAGATTACAGTCCCCGTATTCGCCTCTGCATGGCACGACTTGTGTCACTTCACGTCGGTAGCACTTTGGCGGAATGATGTCGGCCTCATTCAGGAGAATATGAAATCTCGCGCGTGTTCTGAATCCGTCACCACAGGAAGCGTTGCACGGAGTCCACTCGCTCCACGGAGTAAATTGGCACTCGGCATCAGACTGTAAACAATCCCAAATCCGTTATAACTCGCCCCATTTCACAGCTGGAAAACAGAATTTTGGCATTTGTGTACTTCATTTTTCTTCATCGACGCCTTGTCACAAGATTCGGCTGTCCCATTGCAAGCCTGCGTCTGGGACATTTCCAGCGTGCACTTCTTCCGACCCATATGGTTCTTGTATCGGCGAGATCGCGTCTGAACTCCTTTTCCGCAGCTGACAGAACACGGCGTCCACTGAGACCACTTTGTGACGGCGCAAATAGCGTCGTTCTCGGGCACCGTTTCGGATCTGGTGCTCAGCACAAAGAAGCCCTTCAAAATATGTCCGTAATTCAAGGATAAAATTCGTAAGGTCTCACCCGACACCGTCGCCACACGTGTGCATCGCAGCCAGACACATTTCGGTCTCGATCAGCTGCCGATCGCAGTCCATCATTGCCGCCTTCATCGTGTTGTTGTACGCCCTCTTTCGCATTCGCAGCCCCTTTCCACATGTGACGGAACAGTCGCTCCAATTTGTCCAGTCAGTCACCGCACATTCGGCTATACAGAGCAGAGGCATGGCTGTCATTTCCTAATGCATACTGAATATTTCGTGCATTGCTTACGCCTGCTGGCATCCTCGCTATTTTCTGTAACAATGATTTCGTGGCTCGCCTCCGAGTTATGCTCAATTACGTCGCATCGTTTTGGGTAAATTCTTTGTCGTCGAATGCGAGCCTTGGCCAGTGGTTTCATTTTTGCTCCCGTGGGGTCAAAGAACGGCGACGACGTGTCGTTGGGGTAGGACTCCGTCATAGCTTGAATTGCTCCACGCGGGTCGGTTGGAGTGTTTGGAGACTGTGGAGACCAAAACATCAGGTTTGCGTTAAGAATTTGGCCGCCATCTTTCTTACCATGTACGTGACCCCGCTGTCAGTTCCTGCATCATATGGAAACAAGTCAAAATTCGCTTCGTCTGCCCAGACACACTCCGCCGTGCACAAATCAACTCCGGAAAGCCCGACGAACCAATCTGGCGACGGACCAATCATTGTGACCAGAGACATGAGGTGACGGTTGCGGTCTACTCGAAACGCTGCGGAGGTTGTGCCCTTCTCATTCGGGTGCCAAAGTCCACGTGCCTTGATGATGGTGTTTATGTACTTGCTCTAAAAGTCAATTAATGATGGAGCATTCAGAACAAAAGACACTAATGCACCCACTGATTACCTTCGCCTTCAACTCCTTTTCGAGCTGTCGTGTTGAGCCCCACTCCGCTACATGTCGAATTCCTTCGGACGCGACTTTCCCGCCCTCCCAAAAATAGTAATCTTGCGAGTGAGACGCCCCAATTATGTCGCTGAAATGCAGCAGCCATTCGTTCTCAGGAAAATCCTTCGGGTGGGTTTCCCGAGACCAAATTCCCTCAAATGTAACCTGAAGCCCGTTTTCGAACAATGAGTAAAGTGAACGAAAACAACATGGTGAAGTAATTAGATGAGTTGGGCGACCTCATACTTGGCTTCATCACATGGACAGCAGGAGCCAGTGGACGGCGTCAACTGCGCGCCCACTTCTCTCGTCGGCGACGTTTCTGTTGATGGCAGAATTTCTGCAGGACCTGTCGGAGGTAAAGACGTTGTGCTTGTCGTCGTTGGCGTCTCATAAGGGCAGAGG
Organism: Mesaphorura yosii; assembly: GCA_009869945.1. Taxonomy (NCBI): domain Eukaryota; kingdom Metazoa; phylum Arthropoda; class Collembola; order Poduromorpha; family Tullbergiidae; genus Mesaphorura; species Mesaphorura yosii. The sequence goes on from WIXG01000696.1 coordinate 4,738, forward strand.
GTTTTGGAAAGCTGGCCGTCGTCCATGAACCATAGATGCGGGCGCTCCACCACCGTGGCTCTAAATTAATGGACAGCTATTACCAGATGCTCTGTAGAGAATAGAGAGTCACTCACTTGAACGTAACGCAACTAGCAACAAGCACGGAGGGTGCCGTCCACAAAACTGAGACCTGGCTCTTGGGTTGGGGATTGATGCTCGTGACGCCGTCGGCACAAAGGTCGCTGAATCGGGTGAGTGTGTCGTCAACAATGTGAAAGATTCCCGTTGTTATCAGCCCAGTCTGGCCCATCATCACTTGCTTCTCGGACTCGACAACGAGCAGGAACTCGGTAAACTTCTGAGTCGTGTACCGCGTCTGCAGCCCCTGCAGAGTCACTGCAACGCAATACGCAAGCGCAATTGCGGTGAGAGCGTTCAGTTTTTTTTGCTTTTTCTTTGTACACACAATATCCCCGGCCTGTGGCTGTCCACCGCCAAACCCAACGTCGTGCCTTACCCGTGTACACTTCGTTCGGCACGTAAAGCTCCTGCGCCGCGTGAGGCCCCACGACCGAGAGTCGAAAGGATCCGTCGCCCAGCGTCTTGCTCCCAATGTGTCCTTCTGGGAACCGATTCTCACAAATCAGCTGCTGCCCATGCCCGTCGTACGAGTGCAGCAGCACCAGTAAAATGGTGGCACAGGAGAGAACGAAGTTGGTCAATTCCATTGTGGCACTGACAAATGGCAAGCCGATGCCAAAATATTTACAATTTACACTTCACAGCGAATTGACTTGGTACTTGCGTGCGAGTGTGCACAGTAATTCATAACGCCAAGCCTGTCAAGTTAATGAATGGTTGAGTCTATCGCCCATTGTGCACTTTCGAGAATAAGACGGACCTCGGACACCAGGCGATACAACGCGACGCAGCAATGAGTTGTTTGGTTTTAATTCTGGCCACTTATTAATATTATGACACGCTCATGTCATGGTACACTCACATTACATAAATACGTCCAGTTCAGTCACTGGGTGCTGGAGTATGATTTGTTGGTCTGGTGTTTTCAGAACCCTCAACGCTGAACGAACGCATTATCAATTTTATTCACAAGAAGGTTGATTTAATAACAGGGCTTACATAATATAGGAAGTGAAATGAAGTCAGGCAGGCAAGGCAAAGATTTGTTGACTTTGGTATCTCCGGACGAGTTACATAATTTTACCCTAAACTTAAACATCATCTTCGCCTTCGTCTTGCTGTTTAATGTGTTTCGAATCTTCTGGCTGACCTAATTGAAGTAAAGTACAAGTATAAGGCAAATAGCATAGCAGAGAGCTCGCTTGCTTTGTAGACGGATTTTGTGTGTTGGCTCTTCTGACCATCTCATCTTGACACTTGGTTTTTGGAATTGAAGAGCAGCACACCAACTTGGTTATAAATAGTGTCTATAACTGACGTCGATGTCGACGTACGCTGGCGACAATAAATCATGGCAAGTACGTAATATCAATTAACTGTCCAACAGGGTTGTATTGCACTGCAATGCGGCTTTAATGGTCCTAATATGACAAGCTTAAGGTAATGGCTTTAGTGGGGCCATGGGCCGTGAAAGTTCAAGTTTACAATTAAGATCCATTTCCTGCTTGGTTTGGCTATGGCTATTCGCTATTGGCTTCCAGTCGTGTACTTGAATTTTAATTCTAGGGGTAACAGCACACAAAATGCAAGGGGTGATGAGACCAACGATCACACACAATGCAGAGAGCAACTAAACACTTTCATTGCTAAAAAAAACTAAGCACTTAATGCTCAACGTTTGCTTAACATTGCAATCTTAGAATGGACAACATGTGAATATTGGGGAAAATCCTCACAGCCTGTGCCTGTGCCCTGCCACTTAGTTTCTCTGCCGTGACGCGGCGCTTGTGTCCATCCTTCGTTTCGCCCTCGCCGCCAGACTCGGGCCACCAAAACTCTCTTCTGGGGTACGTGCGCACTGGCACGTATCGGGGTCAAAGGAGAAGCCGCTCGAGCACGCCAGACTCTCTCGACAGACGCATTGGCAGAGGTTAGGATCCCAGAGCTTGTGTGCCTGTCGAAGGCAGAGCTCGTTCTCTCGCGTGTTTTTGCAGTTGCAGGCGCAGTCTTCGCTGCTGTACTCATGCCTCGGACTGCAATCCTGCAAAAATATTGTGCGAAACGCAAAAGTGACGGGTTCAGAATTCAAGGCCTCCAGTCTGGCCAGTTTGCAATGACGAAATCTCGATCAGGATTTCATATTGAATGGGTCGTGAGCACTTACGCGTGACTTGACTCTGCAATTGCATCGGCAGGACGTGTCCACAGACATTAACACGATTTCTGTCTCTTTGTACTCCAGCTTCTCGCTCTCGTCGTTGTACGAGAATTTCTGTACCTACGATCAAATGCAGCAAGTGTGTAATGAGTACATCTTTCATCTTTTATTGGCTCTGGTTTCTTTCACTCATTCTTGTTCTTTTCCAAATGGCGCCTGTACGCCTTGTTTATATACGTCGACCACGGCAATATTTTTGCAGCAATTTTTGGAAAAAGTACGGCCACCTGTGGGCGCCATAGCGGTGCCCAAAATAGAATTGTTTAGACGCGCCGAAAATCAAAGGTCACGACTCTTGGGTTGCAAGGTTGCATCGCTCGCTTACTAAAATTAGAGAAAATGAGAGAAAATAACTTCTTACTTGGACTTCGGTCGTCTCCGGCATGATCGACTCACAGGAGAGCAAATCCGACGCACAACAGCCCCCGCATCTGTCAAGAGTCAAGGCACATTCAATCCTGGGCTACGATAATTAAATGATAGTTCATTCATTCGCATGTTGTTAACCTGCCTTTTCAGCCGCACACAGCGTGGGTACTGCACCACGCTCGGGTCGTTTGGAGCCGGTAATTCCACCGTCTGGAGCTCCGGTTCACAACCAGCATAACTGCTGATCCTTTGCGCTGTAGGAAAAAGAAAAAAGCTTTACTTCTCTTGAAATCCAAAACTGGAAAAGGTGCCAACTCTAATAATTTATTCTTTTTATTGTGGGGAATTCCTAAATTCATTTACGCTGGACTTTGAAGCAGTGCAAGTCGAGCGGGATAACCATTAATGTCAACGAGATAATAATCGAGACTAATCAAGAGCTTCACTCAAGGTTAATTTAACGTGATGCACGGGATTGTTTCCAAGAATTGCTAATTCTGGTTAATAAAAATTAAGTGCTGTGCTGTGGTTGTGCTCTACTTTCTTGCGAACCACAGCACAAGTCTACAATTGTATGGCAAGCCATTGTATCAAATGAAAATCGTTGCAAGAACAATGAATTTTATCACCCTTCGCATTACCTGCAGCAGTTGGCTGTTTGGGACCATTTCGATCGGAAAAACTCGTGATGATCTTTGGTTTGGTCGTCTCTGTGGTGGGTTGAATCGCGAGAGGAGCTGCAAATAATGGAAAATTAAAAATTCAATGGCCAGCATACATGCATTGCTCGTTGCTCCGTCTTACGTAAACGAGAAATGATTTATTATCCACTGCAATATTCCTCATCACGCTCATCGGATGCTTAAGCATGATTTATGGCTTTGGAATGAGCAACAGCCGAGTCTGGCTGAGCCTGTTACTCGGTTCCATTTCTTTATTATGCTGCTCGCGACTCGCAGCTCACTTGCACGAATTTTTGCTTGCGTTATTCGCACTTATGAAATTCAATGTCATGAGCATGAACCCGATCATGCTCTTCCTGACCTTTAAGTCGTTAAAGTCTGTTCGCCGTCACTTACCAGCACCCAGAATGCTGAGAGGCGCTCCTTGCAAGTTGACAATCTGCTTCTGTCCGTTGACATCTTCCACTTTCACATTGGATACGTACTTGGCGAATATTTGTGTGACGTCCTTCTCGTTGGACAGTTGGCGGAGGAGATTGAGAGGAATCTGCAATGCAAATGAAATGGTCGACAAAAAACAAAGGATGCGAATAATTACTAATTATTTGTTATCGGCATTGTCTTTTATACAAATTTAAATGCGTGTTAGGAAATCTGGAGACGTGCGGCCTCACCCTTCCGCGCCTGCCGCCACCACCGCCGTGGTGGTGGTTACCGCCATGCATTCCACCACGTGTCATCGCTCCAGGAGGCCAATCTGTGGTGACGAGCGACGAATTCGCGTGCACGTTCGGCGTTGGCTCGGTAGGAAATTGGATGGCAGTCTCCGAACTGTAGACGGGCGTTGTTTCTCTACCAGGGCCGTGATAAACCGTCGGCACGACGTTAGAGCTCCCACTTCGTGTGCTGGATCGTCCAAAGTACGGCTGCGAGTACCGCCTCGGAGGATGCGGGGTCGTAGTGCTGCGATGATATCGGCTACTCGCGGAGAATGTGAACGGGGTCAACCTGATCCGCTCTCCGCCACCATCGTCTGCGTCTTCCAGGATTTCGTGCTCCGCATAATTGTGTGGTGGTGCCCAGTGCGTGGACGCAGTGAGGAAAGACAGCTGCTGCGGCTGCTGCCCTTCGTGGTGGTGTTGTGAGACTGGAACCTGGTAGCTCTGTGAACCCCGCAACCCCGTGCACACGAGAAGGCACGCCAAACTCGCAAATGTGAAGAACGTTTGTGATTGTTTGTAGAACACCGACATTTCGAAATGGATCGGCTACGTTAATTAAGTGCCCTGTGACTTTGGAAACTTTGACTGATTTGTCCGACTTTTGACAGATTTTGCTGGCCCGTTTGTGGGTTGCAGATTCCTGGTTTCTCTAGAATTCCTATTTTTTCGTGGTCAAATGTCGCGGTCGACGGACGAACCACAACTGACGGACTGACGGATCAGCAGAAATCTTCTCTTGCCTTGCACTTGCCTCAAACCTCTTTACGACGAACATAGGCAGGCTATTTTGCTATTGTGTACTTGTCAGTGCTGAGGAAAGTGAGACTCCGCAGACGCAGACTGGCGCGAACAGTGTAATGAGGTAATGATAATGGGAGGCAAGCGCGCTTGCCTTTGGCATAGGCAAAAAAATTGCACATACACCGACGGTTCTTACAAAGTACGTGTTGATTGCGATTATTCGTCTTGTTTAAAGTCCACAACTTGTTCAAAGCCGGCCGAATCGCGTGCTTCCACCGGTACTATTTAATTGTATGCAAATTAAGACAAGGCACGGCGGATTGCAGCTTTTTTTCGCAATTTCTTCAACTACTGCCTGTCGCGTGAGTCGATAGCAACAAATTGTCCCGGCCGTCATAGGCAAGTTCGCCTCGGCAGAATCTGGTCGCGGCCGCGGTGTTTGTTGGCATTGAATTACAATGACACTCACAAAACGCAGGAAGTCGCAAACTGACAGGGAAATTCTCCAGTTCAACGCGTGCGCGAATGTCGGTTATTACGTAAACATACCGACAGCGATTCGCGATTTGCTCGCGTACTCAATTTCTCACAGAGGAAGTCCTTTTATGCAGTACAATATCTCTAAAAGCTACGTCGTCACTGCACAATTAAGTCGGGTCTTAGCGCAAATCACAATGGTTTGAAAGGCCGTCGTTTTGTCATGTCATGCGTGCCTTGCAATTATATTTGACATTCATTATTATCACAGGCGCAAATTTCGCACCGAATGAACATTGCGTGCAGCCAATTGCATAGACTCTTGTTAGCATAAACTCCAGCCTGGATTCTCTGCTTAGGTACTTGGCGCGCACGCACGTCCGTCAATTTGTCAATCATTACATCGTAAGAAAAACCGACTGCAATGTCCGAATGAAATGATTGCCTGTCAATTTTGTCATTGCCTGCGTCACAGACAATTGCTTGTCTTGCATTGCGTCATCGCGTCACCGCGTCACAGCGAAAGATGTCATCATCTTGCACACGGACGGCCGCAGAGTTATCACAGGCACGGCTTCTGGCTGCCCAAAAACCGGATCCGCATCCTCCGAAAGTCTGATATGTGCATAATAAAACGACGTACGGGTTCCAAACTCCAGGCAGAGCAAAAATTATAGTTGATTTATGATCACTTATACTTAAACAAAACGACCGACGTTGGCGCCGATTTTCTGATGCTAAACTTAGGATGCCCAAGACGGGAAACATCTGCGATGATCTGAAATTTTCCCGTGAAATTCCATTGTCGGATGTCAGCGTTCAGAAATTGTGACCATAAAGTAAATATTGACTGGAGTAAAATAAACACGAGCCTTGAATCTGCATTGGGTATTGAGAAATCGTGTAAGCAAGAATGCGCATTTCAGGATTGCAAAACTCTGCTCTCTTTTTGACGAAGCAACCAGCTCGACGCCTTGGCAGCAAAATTACGCTGTCAGATTAGCATCCATTAATCACATTCTCATTATTGCCAATAATTTGCTCATTTCTTCACTTTGCAAATGTTCTGCGTTTCTGTTCCAATGCTTGCACGAATGTATGGACAGATTCGTGACCCCTTCAGCCATGATAACAACTTAATAGCTTATTTTTTATTCTCAGCCTGCCGCAGTGTGTTAAAGTTCACTGAGTTCAAGTGAAGAAATCTGTTTTTCGACATTTGCTTGTGACGAGTCAGTATTCACGCTAATCATGCGCTCCAGCTGTCATAATTAGTGACACAGCAATCAGTCGTGTCCAGAACTGCCTTGGACGAGGATCTCCGCTCTCTGGCCACGAAACGCGCTCCTCTGAAAAACAGACTGTGACAGACTTCTTGGGTTTATTTTCTCTTTGTCGCAATCGGAAGGTGTAATGGCAGAAGCCTGCTCAAGCGGGTCTTCCAAAAAGTACGAACCAAAATTCAAATTTATCGAAAAACATTGCGAATAACTTAAAATTCGAAATTCTGATATTTGAGAGAGATTTTTAGTTAAACAATTTGAGGTTATTGTTTCTCAAACTTGTGTTTCTCGAGCCGAGAAATATTCCTAATTGCCCGACTAACCGTAATGTCTGATGCTTTTGTAGTGGGACGAAAGATGTCGACGACTCTCAGTTTGGTTGCAATATGGCTGAAGTCAACGATGGGTTTCTCTACGATGAATACTTGCAGCTGGACAAGGTTCTCTCGGCGCAGCGGCTGGTCAGCTACTTGCCTGAAAATAATCGTCCGGTACACGATGAGCATCTCTTCATTGTTACGCATCAAGGTACGCCCAATCCTTGGACTGAGGATAGCAGCAATGCAGACCCAACTGTGTGCCAACTTGTTAAATTTTGCATTTAACGCGACGCGTAATTTGTTTCCAGCGTACGAACTCTGGTTCAAGCAAATATTATTTGAGGTGGACGCCATCCGGACGCGGTACATAACCTCTGAGAGGATGGACGAAAGATGCATGCTGGAAATACTGCAGAGAACTCAGCGCTGCGTATTAATTCTTAAGGTAACGAATACTGAAATGAATGGAAACTTACAGCATGAACTCATGCGGGGTTACGTGATGCTTTTATGGACTTGTTTTTTTGTGTGTGTAATGAATGAGGACGTCATTTCTAGTTACTTGTGGATCAAGTAATGATTCTCGAAACGATGACGCCACTGGACTTCATGGAATTCCGTCACTACTTGTCGCCAGCGTCCGGATTTCAGTCACTGCAGTTTCGTTTGATTGAAAATAAACTGGGTGTTCGTCAAGTAAGCTGACTAAACTGAGACTCTTTAAATTTGCAACAAAAAATATGACAAATGGTGTTTCGGCAGGAAAATCGATCGCGGTACAACCAAGCCAACTACATGAAAGTGTTTGCCGACCCAAACGCCGCCGATCTGCTCCAGCAATCCGAGACGGAGCCGTCACTCTGCGATTTGGTGCAGCGGTGGCTCGAAAGAACGCCCGGTCTCGAGGAAAACGGCTTCAATTTCTGGCGAAAGTACCAGAGCGTCGTTGAGGAAATGCTCGAGACAGAAGAACATAATGCGCTGGTACGAGGCGGCTAAGATATACCATTTTTAATTAGAACTGTGCATTCTGCATTCCTGCATACTATACGCCGTCCGGTTGCAGATGGAGAAGAATGAGCTGGCTCGGGCGACGATGCTGAACAACATTCGCAAGCGGAGGGAGCAGTACCAATCCGTGTTTGACGAGAAGACCCACGAAGCCCTCGTCCTCCGAGGTGACCGGCGCTTCTCACACAAGGCCTTGCGTGGAGCCATTCTGATTACTTTCTACAGGGACGAGCCCCGATTCAACCAGCCGCATCAGCTGCTCATGTCGCTCATGGACATTGATGCGCTCATCACGAAATGGCGATGTACGACTAATGCAAATCATACATTCCATAATCGTGCAGTGCAATGCGCGTGTTAATTGGACATGAATTTTTATGCAGATAACCATGTCTTACTGGTTCAGCGCATGATTGGCTCCCAGCAATTGGGAACTGGTGGCTCTTCCGGTTATCACTACTTGCGGTCCACGCTGAGGTAAACATTTACGGAGGCTTGGCAGGCAATTTCTAAATCTGCTTTCAAATTCCGCAGTGACCGATACAAAGTGTTTTTGGATCTATTCAATTTGTCCACTTTTCTGGTGCCCAAGCAGTACCTTCCGCCGCTCACTCCTGAAATGAAGTACCGTCTCTCCCTGGTCGAGGCCGTCGATGGAGTGCAGCCCAGCAACGCTTGATTTTTGCTCAATTGCCATCGAAATTTAAAACTCAGCACTTGACATTAATGGGGAATAAGTAAAGAAATAAATTTGCGATTACTGAAGTGGCATAGCGGCAAGCAACGTCATTATATAACTCGTAATTAGCCAGTCAAGTGTGAAATGCACCCTTTTAAATTGCTTCTGGTCTGCTGGGAAGGCCACGGAGGTCTGGCCAATGACCATGCCTCAGCCTCAGCTGCATTGGATCTTGGGACTTTGCAGACAATCTGGTTTGGCTTTTGTGTATGACTCATCAAACTTGTCACTACTGAGAAAAACTTCTTTGACTTCTTAGGATAATCTGGCACCTGCTTGTGTGGGAAGTTGCGATCGTTTACCCTAAACTCACACTACTGAGAAGTAGGTGGAGTGAAGGACAGTACATCGGCGGTCAGGGATATAGAAAATATTTATTTGACCATATGTAACGTGTTTTACTTAATCTATCTCGTATGCAGTTTGTTGATCCTCTTTTGCTTTTTTCGCTTAATAAGTTGGTTTGGCCGTCAAGAAACGGAGAAAAAGCGTGACTGTGAGGCTTGTGACCATGGCCATGCCAGTCGGAATGGACCCCTTTGATCCGGCACCAGCTGCAAAGTAATTTCATGACAGGTAACGGCATTAATATGTGAAGCAAGGTAAGCGTCTTATTTGACTCACTTACCGCTGGTTTGCAATTCCTTGACGACGTTGTACAGAGTCAAAATTGTGCGGTGTGCGAATGCCAAATTTTGTGGAGTGGTCGACTCCTCAATTCTGGAGCAACGAGTGCAAATTGGAGCGCGGTACATTCCTGAGTTGTTCAAATATTGTTAACATTAGCATTGCATCAAGCGATGGAAATGGAAAGCAGAACCCTCAAACCTGTGTCAGTCAGAAGCACGGCTGGATAAGACGGCAAGGTTATTCTCAGGTGGTGATTCCAGAAACTGAACTGGTCTGACTTCATAAAGTAAAGGAATGCCTCGCCGGACTCGTCCTCGGTCGTGTGCACGAAGGGAATCAATTGGGCGTTGATGTGCGCCTTGGGATTAGCAGAGTTTGAAGCCTCCGACTCTCCTTCCTTCGGTTGTTTGTGTGCCTTTTCCCAGCCCCGCTCAACTGCGGCCTTGAGATCCTGGTCCAACTCCGTTGGTCTTGCGACAAGCCCCAAGAAATTGCCAGCGAATTTGTTCTTCGACATGACTTGGTACGCTTCAGGATAAGTCTGCAAACAGATGTACATTTGCAAATTATTTTTGTGTTATTTGCTAGAAACAAAATCCAAAATCTAATATTTCAGCAAACTTACTTTACTGAAACCAGCAGCAGTCTCAGTATTCGCATCTTCCTTGTAGTTAAGTATTTGATCCAGGACAATCACACCTCTGAATTTACGGTCGCCGAGAAACTCCGGAAGGAAGACTTGAAAACATTAAAGAAAACTTAGTTTTTTTATAACTGACAAATCATGAATGTCTTATAATTTTCTTCATGATTTTTTGCAGTGAACGAACCTTGGGCAATTCTGTCCGAGCCGGTAGTGGCATTTGGCGGAAGGTTGTCCTGGCCCGAGTTGCCCTGGAGTTCAAAATTAATTAACTACTTGTTTAATTAAATTATTAACACAGGTTCAGTGTGAGGCTTACGTATTTGCGGAAGGATAAATCGGTTGCAACAAACACAAGCGAGTTTTGCAATTTGTAGCTTCCGGCTTTCATCTCCTCCGCGATGAATTCGGCGAGCACGAGCATGGCGGCCACACCAGCGCCGTTGTCCTCGACTGCGTTCGGAGTTCTTGCGTCTGTGTCGTAGTTGGTGACGATCAAAAGTGGGGTGTCTTTCTTTTCGGTGTTGGTGCCTTTCAAAATGGCAATGACATTCGTGCCGTCGACCGAGACAGGCTGGTTGTCTCTGTTTAGTATTTGTGTTCTGAACGAGTCGCGTCTGAGCTCGTGCCCATCCTCCTTGCCGCCCACTGTCCCAACAATCTGACTCATCTTCCACGCCACGAATTCTCGCATCCCCTCGCGATTCCTGTTAGATCCCTCCAGCGGATTGCGAGGCTCCGCAAAGTTGGTTCTGGTCTGGTCGGGGCGGTCAAGGGCTAGGTTCATCAGAGTCAGAATGGCGTTGTGCGGGATGAAAAGCGTCTTCTCGTCATGGCCTTGGTGAGATGACGCAGTCGCGGCTTCAGTGCCGGTCGCAGCAAAGAAGGCAAACACTTGAAAAAAAACACCAACAACATTTTAAAGTTTAGAACGTGCAATTTATTCATACTCTGTGGACAAAAGGGCGCTCCCGAAAGCGAAACTCACTGAGCCGGGCAAGCAGCTGAGTTAAAATATTTACACGTTTAATTTCTGTTTAGAATACAGACGATCATATTAAGATAATGAGCAAGACTTATTTTGCAAGCCGATTGAGATACGCAGGTCTGTGAAATGTTTGTATCACAAAAATAAACATTTGCTCTCGAACAGCGAAGAGCCAAGACTCCACGGCAAGTTAGCCTTCACACGCTGTGTTAGGAATTCAAGTTCCGTTCGCAGGCGTCGCGGTTTCTCGCGGGACGCAACAAATAAGAATTAGAATGAGAAGGATTTAAACAAACACTGACACCCGTTGCTAATGATTACAATGCACAGTCATTCCAAAACGGCGGCCGCACGACCTTCCTCGCAGGCAAGGACGCGTCGACTCCTCGTAAATGTCACGTATAAAAATAAAGTACATGGCGTGATTATCAATTCGCATTTTTGTCTCGTCCTGTCTTCAGGGAATTGAGCCTTTTAATTACAAGGCAAGTGTGAATTTGTCAACTTCACACGTCCGTACTAATTTTCCATACTAACATAATTTCGCTTTTGTGTCCTGTGAGTTTCAGCTGCTCTTCGGGTAAGAAACCAACGTGTTATGTTACGTAATCAGAAACCTGGACTCTGGAGCAGCTGGCATCATTGTAAATTCACAAGAAATACAAAATTTTTTCATGAATAGCATAAACGTCTGTATTTGACTTGTATTCTGGGCGCTTGAAACGTAGGACATCTTAGAATTATTGGGGCAATCGGTTCAATGAGGAAGCTTAGATCAGGACACAATTAAGTGACCCCGATGACAAATTCACAATTGTTGCCTTCCCACTGCCCTGGTCTCGTTTCGGAGAAAAACAAGTGGGCGTTTATTCGTTTATTGGAGTCAGGCTAGTTTTGATGTCAACTCAGGCCTTCTAAGCGACATAAATTGAAGAATGCATTGAGTTACCAAAGAACCGCGTGATCTGAATCGAATTTTACAATTTTAGTGGTAAATAGAAATTATTTATCAGCAAGCAATAAGGCCATGGTGAGTGTAACCATGGTGAGTCATAATGGAAGGCCAAAATGGCTGCGTCTGCCATACCATGCCACGGAACTGCATTGGTAATTGGAAATTTAAGTAAAATTCACACCAGCCCGGCCATGGCCAAATCGGGCCAAAGACCGGTACAGTGCAGAAAATGAAAACCCGCATGATTGCATGCTCTGAAAAGGCTCAGACAAATTGAACGTGAAGTACGTATGCTTGTTACATTTTGGACTCCATCGTGCGCTTATCTTATCAGCCCACGTCAAATTTATGCGTGTGAAATAAACTTCAGCCTGTGCCTGTGCCGCCTGGCTTGCAAGTGTAGTGTGAAAGTAAAATCAGAAACAGGAAATTGGCAACTGTCTGAATTCCCGAATGCTACTGTAATTGAAGCTAATAAATTTAAGAATTAAAACGCGAGACTCACCGACAACGAGGAGACAACTTAGAGTTGCAGGTTTCATCTTGAGTGCGAACTTCTCTTTTCTATGCTACTTCACGGAATAAGTTGCTGTTGCCGAATCAAGCGAATCACTATCGAAGAAAGAAAATTGGAAGGAGAAGCTGAAGCTTTCTTGCTTTCTCGTAAGATGCAAGACGAAGAATGTCTAATTCTGATTCTAGTGGCAGTCGTAGACTCACGAACAAAGAACGGCGATTCACCACCACCACACCAATTTGCCAAGTGTTAAATGCTCAACTAAAATGCAACCCAAAGACTAAAGAGGGTTTGGTTTGGAGTTGTGGAGCCAAATAAGCTTTGGGTGCTGTACCTCGCTTGATATTCCATGCAAATGTACGATGGGCCCACTGGCAAGCAAGGCAGGCGAAGCGTTATAATTACTGTACTGCATGCATGAATTACAGGCGGGCTTATCTCGCAGCCGTGGATGGATATTTGCACTAGATACGCAAGTGTGAGTCAGATTGTACGTCTGCCTGCCTGACGTGTCTCATATCAGCAATGCCATTGTGACAATGACAATTCCAATTGCAGCCAATGCCTGGCATTAATTCACATGCGAGGTTATGAGCATCTGTCATTCGGCAAAAAATAGTTTCTTACAGAAACATACACATGGCGTAACACAAAATAATTTTTTTTGACAGTTTGGAATCTCTTCGGTTTAATCCGCCGCTCGGGTGACCCAATTCAGCCCCTTTCTCAGATTTGTGCCAAATTAACGCGTGAGGATTGTGAGGCGTGTCATCAAGTCATAGAAATTCATTTCCTCAGGTCGTACGTGTCAGCGTTAATTTTTCGTAGAAGGTGAATCACGGCCAGGGCTGAATGAATGCATTGAAGCATACTGTTTATGTTACCGTACCACTACGCCGGGCTAAGCTGGCCCCTGCCTGTCCTGTATCTCTTACATCATCACACAGGCTAAGGCAAGACCATGATAATTTTACGCCAGCTAATTATGATGCATTGCGGTGTACGCATACAGCAACTCAACGCTCAAGTACTGCGAAGTGCAAAGCTCGAGTCATTTGTATAATTTGTGAGAACTTAAAGACTCGTCATTTGTATTGAGAATTGGCGAATTTATGAAGCATCAAATTTCCGTTCGCGTATGACAAACCAAACATCCCGTTCGCATGTTCGTTTGGGCTTGGAAATTTGTGACGAGTACACAGAAAACATTGAAAGTCTTTGCATGTATGGAGAAGATTTATTTATTGACCGAATTCAAACAAGCTACATGTTTCCTAATGCTAATGACATTAAGGTGTGTGAAAGCAATTTAGTACGAATTTACAGTGAAAGAAGAAAGAGTCGAGCCTCTGGACGTGTCGTCATTCCCGTTTGCTGTGCTGCCAATTTAAGATGAATCGTCTGAGCTCGAGCTTGAGCTAGCTGAACGAGCAGAAGCAGAGGAAGAGCCAGACGGAGATGAGCTAGAACTAGCGGATCGGCTTCCGGTGCCTGTGGAGGCTCCCAAGCTGCGGGCAGCATCATCGACAGTACCGCCGGAAGATGTGTCGGATCTGGTTCCGAAAGTGGAGGCACTGGAGCCGGTGGTGACGGTGTCGTCGTCAGCGGTCGCAGAGCCGGTGCCGGTGCCTGAGCGGCTGCCACTTGCAGCTGAGGACGCTGGCGATGCGGCAGAAGAGCTGGAAGAAGCACCAAACGAACGAGACTGTGTGGAGCGAGTTGATGTTGATCCTGAGGCCGATGGAGATCCACTCGTAGTTGACCCGGTTGCAGCGACGGTCCCCGTCATGGCGTTCCTGCTCCCAGTGGAAACAGTGCCGGAGCCAGTGCTGGTCCCCGCTGCCGAAGCCCCATCCGCGGCCGTACTAGACGAAGTGTCGTCGGGCACAGGAGGACCCTACAAAGAAACACGATTAACATTACATTTTTGAACTGCATGCGTTCTGAAGATTAAATGCTGTCAAACCTGGACAGCGACGGCCACGGCGACGACAGCGAAGATGAGAACAATTTTAACGTTCATCTTTAGCGCAAGATTTGAAATTGAGAGTAATTTCTCGAAGAGTCTTAAACTCAAAGTCGGAGTGAAGTAGAGAGCTTGGGATTGCTTATGCAGCTGAACTGAGTTCTCGTTGAAATATTCTGAGTTGGGATTTCTATTTATAAGGATTTTACCCGGAGGCCCACGGACACGATTTGCGTCAATTAATTTGCTTAGGTCGGTTCAGCTCGAGCAGTAAAGGGCCGGGAGTAAATAAGTCTCATAAACATGTTATTTTCTTGATTTCAATGTGACAGCGAGCGTAATGGAAATTTTTCTGAGAGCAAAAGGGCCTGTTGTCTCTTCAATACGAGAATATGGGCGGCGGCTTTGCATTCGTTTGGCCAGCGAGGTACCAGCAAACACACGCGAGAATTTTTTCAACACCAACTCCACGCGTCATCGAACGCGGTGGGACCAAAGCCGGATGGAAAATTTCGAATGGGACGAGGTCGTTAAGAAAAAACGGACTCAAATCCCGTAGGACTGGCACTTTTGATTTCCTGTTTGTATTTTTCCTAGTGATTCATTCAGTGAATTCGTTTTACGTACGTCAGCCGGAACGTTCTAGAATGCACGAGTTCATGAAGAGAACGAACGTAATCAACATAAGATGAGAATTTTATTTTCGAATGTCAAGGTCAACAAAAATGTATGACTACTTCTATATTGTAAAGCTGGAATTCAGTAATTCTTTGACTGCCAGTAGCTAGGCTTTGGAATTTACTGCTATTTTGTGACAATCCTTCTGCAAAAAATTGTCCTTAAGCTCCCTGAAGTTTCTGCTCCTCCCGGATTAAGGTTGCGAGTCGTTTCATGGCCTGGATGAACAAATAAATTCATTAAAGTCAATCTTTCGTGATGGTATGGTGGCATAGCAAAAGCGATCAAAGGGCAAAACAAAGCAAAGCAGGGTAACTGTATGCGTTTCTCTGCACGAGAAGAATTAGCATTCCATACATCCCCGACTGGCCAAGCACACAATGTGTCCAGGCCTGCCTGTACAAGCAAGCACGAACAGGCATGTCTGCTTATGATCTCCGTGGTCGGATTTCGCTCTGGGCAGTGATTTGTTAATACAATTTGTAATGTAATTTAGGACAATTATAATTGTGAATAGGGAACAATTAAGTCTTTATTGGATCTAAGGTTGTTAATCAACATCTCTCAACTCTGTCAGGATCAGTGGATTCGAGTCGAATGGTAATTATTGCGTAGCAGGATATTAAGGTAAATTGAATTTCAGTCGTGACGAACGCATACAATTTAAGTTCCAGATGCCTGGTGTCCATAAGACGATGACTGATTAATTTGTCCCTTTCTAAATGCTATGGCTTTTAAATTTTAAAGGACTGGCGATGTCTTCCAGAAAGCACAAAATGCAATGCCGATAAACGCAAGAGATTGAAGGTTCTGGAGGAAAGCTCCGACAGCTATATAACTGAAGAAGAGCCTAATGATGTCGAAAAAGACAGCGACTATTTATAAGTTCAGATTTCCACTGTCGTATCGTGTAAATTTCTGTTTAATACATTGCAGTGTGTAACACAGACCGGAATCAACGGACCGGGCCGTTTCATCGGACGAGGAGGAAAAGGTTGGCAAGAGGAAGGTCCGAAATCTGACGAATAAACCAACAGCTAGAAAAAGAACTAAGAATTGAGAAGAAGAAATTGATGAAAATAAAAAAAAACGCCGAGTTAAGAAGAAGGAAATCAAAAAGCAAAGGCCAAGTCCGACGCTAAGGTCAAGAAAGGAAGAGCACATGAATAAATGAAGAGTCAGTCAAGTTTGAGTAAAATTGTTTCATGTTGAAATGTTAATGTACCAGAATTGAATAAATTACAACTGTTCTGCTTGAAACTTCAAAATGAGCTCGCGTAAACAAAATTGCTATTGTTCATATTGAGTAGACACATGTTGATGCATAAAAGCATTTGGCATTCACAAAATAATTCCAACTACCACAGGTGAATAAACAGCTCATGATCCATCGAATATCAAAGGCTTTCCGCTGTCGATTTATTCTGCAAGTCAAATATCAATTGAGAAACAACTCAAATTAGCAAAGTCATGTTTTTCCTGGACAGGCAAAAAATTCCAGTGAATTCAGTTGCATTTAGAAGTCAGCGAGTAAGTAGCAAGTTAGGTAATTTTGCCATCCCGATAATTATTTTATAAAGCATGTGATAAAATAGCCAATCCACAGGTTAAGTGGGTCATTATCACGATGCTAAACAAAGTTTTGTTCGCCGCGTTAAGCTGTACAGTGTTTATTTGTGCTGTTGTAGTGTCAGCAAATTCGAATTCTTCGGACACAGAAGAACTTCACGTGAAGCTCGGAGATCAGATGGTCAAGATAACGTGCCCAATGCTCAGGAAATCAGACAAAGAATCCAAGCAGGCAGCCGAGAATCGTAGCCTGAGTTACAGTGGGAACGCTCCGCTCGCAAAACGCGTGTTGGATTTGAAACCCTTCGACACAATCATGTGGATCGGAGGCAGAGCGAATGTTTTGGTGTCCGCTGCGAGTGTGTTTGACAACAGAAAGTACGACTACCACGCATCGACTGGACAACTTGTGCTTAAGGTAAAATTAACATATTTCGTCAAAAAGGGAATGAAACAGAGCATATTATGCTCGTGCACGGTTGCAAAATCGGAAATAACTATGATTTCAGAGCTCAGATGGAGCCAGAACAGTTTTCGTTGCAACCTGAATCAGTGATAGCTTCTTTCATGGGAAAACACATACAACTTGGGTAAAACGAGCCACAAATGAGAAACCGGATGATCCTACCGGGCCTCATTGGGCCAGCCAAGCTACACTGACTATTGCCATATGCCTTTGGCCAAACTTTGAAGTTCCCCTTTCGCTCTAATATTTTGATGTGACCAGCGATCATTATCAGTTCGTATTTCGTATTAGTATTCGCTTTCATTGCGTTTGCGTTTGCGAGTTCGCGTGATGTGACTTGAGTGTGCTTAGAAAAGTTTTGCACCTTGTTAGCTCGCTCCACCGCTTAAGAACCTAATAATAGTTCAAAAGCACTGCTTCTGCTCCTGTAAAAGTTGAGCTGACCTCAATTTCAAATTGGCATGTTTAGTAACTTGGCTTGCTTCGTCGGACGAATGCGAAGCACGAGTCCGAGCTCGCTCGGTGCGATTGTGTTAATGCATTACCGTAAACAGTTGTGCTTGTACTCCTTAGAGACAAATGCCAAATGCGGGACAGGCGGACCAATGGACAGTCATTAAATTAGATCACTTTTAGTGTTTGAGCACACTTTTGTCATTTACGTCGATCTTTTCTTGTCCACGCAATTGTGCTGACTAAGCTCTGGCTGCTTTCGGCAGCCAACCTGTCGTGTCATGTCTGTCGGGAGCGTCAAGGGAGTAAAATAAAGTTGGGACTATCCGGCTGTCATGTCCCGCTTCTTAAATTCCAGTTTGAGTGCAGAAATTCGTCTCGAGTCCGAACAATCTGCCCACTCATACATCCATGCATATTTAATTTAACCATTCAACAATGGCAAAGACCATAAACGATAAACCCAAAAATAGATTTAATATGCGACAAGAACTGGGCCGATTGCGATTGGCAGAAATAGCGTGAACCGGGTCGCTATTTTTATTCACAAAATTCTCGTTCCCTTGCTGGCCACTCAACCTCAACAAGCTGGCTGAGGTCGGGTCGGACGACTAATTTTGAGGTAAATTTAACTATGTGCACTTGTCACGCAATGCCACTTTTACGCGCTTAAGACAGTCTTGCTGCTATTTGATAGGCGCAACGGCAACGCGCAATCGAATCACTGTAATTTAGCTGGTCTCAGGTAACCGTACGAAAGAAAACGAAGTGCCGAGTCGATTGTTTTTATTGCGATTGCCTTTGGCTTGCCCTATTTCTGACCAGCTTAGGCTTTTACTCTTCTATTATATGTGGATGCATTAGGCTCATTCAATTACACTTCAACAGGGAAATCAATTTACCACACTTCTCTTCCAGAATTCGATTTACGCTCATTTGTCACGTTTATTTCAGACGGTCGAGGAAACCGACGCAGGCTACTACCACTGCTTGGTCACGTATGGGAAAGGAGACCCTGCCAGCGCCTCGCGACCGCAACTCGGTACTGTCGTCCTGATGCTGGGGGACGGGACAGCGGATTTTGCTTCGGGGTGGTACGCCGAAAACGAAGTGAGTAGCGGCACAATGAAATCTCACTGTGAGAATTTAATTTCGCCGGAATCGAGATAATAATTGAAGATGTTAATTGCAAATTGTCCCTTCACGGCCTGTAATTAGCATTTCAGGCATCGCAGGTGCCTGAAATTATAGATCTGAATCCGAAGCCTAGAAAATCGAATAAAATTTACGCCTGATGGTTGGGAAAAGTTTTGCGTCAACTCGTTACAAAGTAATCCATCATAATTCAGCGAATCACAATTCAAACCGAGAAACCCAGCTCTAATTTGGGCAAAGTTCACTCCAAACTCAGGCCTGGCGTTTCAAACCTCAAAAACCTCGGAGAAAGAAAAGTTCTCCGAAAGAATCGCATTTGTACGCATTACAATTGCAAAACGAGAGCAAAAGTTTTTCACAGAACGTTGCCAATATTAAAAGACAGGAAGAATAATAACATGAATTAGGAGTCGGGAATGTAGGAAAAAGTGAATGAATTTGAAATGAAGGGCGAGTAGTAAGATTTCTAATAAAAACGTTCGCGATGGTAAACCACGCGGTAAAAACTTGTGGGCATGTGAAGTAAACTTTCAAACAGGAAACTCTGGCAGCTTTCGAAGTTGAAGAAATTTTACAATATTTTCGTCTACTTTTGGTCCTATCGTTGCTAAAGAGGCTCAAGGTTTCAGTGGCTCGTTAGCACGAAATTGCGAATCCTCATACTTTAATCAGTAATCAGTTGAAGTATTTTAAAATTTTCGAAGGTTCGGAGTGTTGAACTTCACAAATTGTGACAAGGAGTAACTTTGAGCAATTTCACTAAAATTAAGGGCAAATTTGTAATGGAGAATTGAGAATTCATAATTATTATGTGGCATTTTAATTCAACCTTCTTTTCTCATTTGCTTTGAATTGGTTTATTTTTCAGACCAACATCGTTCGAGCCGCAATTGCTGCTGGGGTTGCTGGTTGTGTAATTAGTGCACTGTGCATCGTTTGTAGATACGGATGGCACACACCAAGTAAGAAGGCTTCCCACACCCATCTTTTAATAAAAACTGCTGAAGGATGTGGGAATTTGAATAATGAATAGACCGCAAATTAATCTAATGATTTCGTTTGATGCTCTCTTCCCGCAGGGAAATCACAGTTCGTAATAACAGACTCGCAGGGATCAGCAGTGGCAGCCGGAGCAGGGGCAGCGAGGGCAAAAACTAAGTCAAAGTCAACCAACACGATAAACACGGCCGGCGCCGAGGAAGACGGCAGCGTCATGGCCGTTTGTGCCATTGACTTTGATGATGATGACTACGACGAGGAAAATGATGATGTCTCCAGAGGAGAATTTAATTTCAAATCAAATCAGCATAAATTGAAGCAGCCATCCGGCAATCCTCTACCACATGAAATTTGCACTTGCCATGTGCATGGGAAAGCAGCAGTAGCAAATAGTGCGCCAAGAACAAAAACTCATCTGGGAAACTCAATTCCGTCAAAACACGAATCTCATCATGATAAATCATCGTATCCGCTTTCAGTGACATCGACAAGGATGCACTCGGACCAGTCCTCACGTAACCCGTCAATTTCATCCAAACTTTAATCCGACAGACGTTTCGAGACCAAGAACTTGTTTGTCTGCCGACTGTCGCAGAGCCCAGCCAATTGTCATGTTGTGTGCCAAGACGTAGTTTAATCATTACATTAGTTTATTGAATTGGACCGGCTAGCGTAGCCAAAACCAAAGCCAAATAAATCTTTCCTTATATTCCCCTTGTCTAATCGATCTTATCACGACTAAATAATACTGAATAAAATTGTATTTACTGACTCCACATTCCATCACCGCATAATTGATTTCCAGCCACCCAGGCGCGTTTATTTTTATGCAATTCATTGCAAGTAAGCATTTCTCTCCGGGTGTGGGTGTCAGGATTTTTACCAAAAATGGATGACCATCGAATCGAATCGGTAACGTGAGCACGATCGGCAGCTCGAATTTATTATATATGCGAAAAGATGAAGGAAGGCAGGATAAAAGAAACGGAGACTGAAAGCAGTCCAACACTGCATGGCGACAAGACGAGAAGCACGGCACGACCGTTCTCTGTAAAGCTGAAAGGCAAGTTTTAGAAGGCGCGACGAGAAGCTGATCTCTGAACGAACGAGCATAGCAGAAGAGAGAACCACAATTTGAACAAGATTATTTGAGTAGTCTCTTGAGTAAACATATCAACTTGCAATATTACACGACTGCTCGCTGTACCGCACTTTCTTTTGCTCACTCGCATCGCCCAAAAAGTCAATCCATCATGGCTGGCGAGCGATGAGTTTCAAGCAACTTACTTCGCTGCGCCCTTGTTAAGTCGTCAAGTACCGAGGACCAAGCAATTTAAATTAAATTTTGTAATTACAAATTATTTCTTTAATTGGAATTCTGATGGGAACCCAGTGAAAGTCACAAGTTTTCATTTCATTTCAATCGATGAGCCGTGGTATTTGAATGAACTGAAGTTAAGGACATTGAACTAATTTGCAGATGAAGACTGGTGGCCTTGGTTCTCAGGAATGTAGATACAAACGGATTGTATTTTTCGATGTACCTATTTTATACATGTTGCACTAAAAATATATACAAATCAGCACTTGGGTATAACTGCACTTCTTTATTTCAACAGCAACACTTATTACAACTGCACTTTAAAAATATACATTTAAAAC
>WIXG01000697.1:0-25991 GCA_009869945.1 Mesaphorura yosii
TGTCCTGAATCCTGATCTTGATTACATACGGTCATGCCATGCCTTGGAATTTATTACTACTCTGTATTGTCTACGGCGTGATCCAGCTTAAATTAATTGCAAAAATAAACATGATACAATGCATACGTTAAAATGACGGTGAGACATACATTATAAAATAGCAGAAGTTAAATATAAATAAAAGTGCAATGCAACTGCTGCGCACACGCAATTAATTACAGCTCCAGCAAAAATAAAAATTCTACTCTGCTCGCTCCAATCCCGAAAATTCCACTTTGTTGCAAACCAGTCAAAACAAAATGTGACATAAACAGCAGGCACAGCAGAAGGCAGACGGACGAGCGTCTCCTGAGTCATTACTTGCCTGTTTGCTCATCCTAGCCTGGTCCCATAATTACATAAGACTTTATCATCTCATCTTTGTGGTGTCTCATCCTTTTGTTTTTACTTTTACGAGAGGACTTTGACTTTGACTGCACTGCACAAAGTCGTTTAATAAAGCCAAGTCATAAAGCCAGACATCAGACAACTGGCTTGGCCATAGCACGGGTCCTTCACCTCCTGTTTGTGAAGGTGAAGGTAAGGTCCTCGTGGTGATGGTGAAAAGCGCCTCAGTGAATTACAGTAATGGACCACACTCACCGCGGAGCAGACAATTCACGTTCACGTCTGATTCCAGTCTGATGACCCCAGTGGTCTACTTCTTTGATCTAAAATTGTCGCAGCGGCAGCACATAGGAATTATAGTATCTGAGCACTCAGACCAGAGCAGACATGACGTAGAACGCAACGAAATAAAATTGAAATGTAGTTCTCATCCGGCGCGACACATTGATCGATTTATCACCTGTTGCACGGATCTGCAACGAATCGAATGACCTTCAGATGTCTGAGTCTTTAACTCTATTGTATGCTGAGTATGTGTAAGCAGACTGGATCAGATCAGAAACGAGAGTAGACTTGTACCTGATCTTGCAAAACCTTGCAAAAAGTGCAGTGAGTCGATGCAAGTGTGCCCTATTATTGCAGAGCACACTCACTAAAAACTCAGGCTACGTGTACCAGGTAAAGTTAGGGCGAGACGATTGCAAATCTCTAGACTTTAAAGCCCCAAGCCCATGTGAGAGAAACGAGATAGGAGATACATGTAGGTAGTCATGTAGCACGACATGAAATGCAGTCGGGAAGTGCAGTCGATGTCGCGGTTGGCTTTCGCGTCTGCAAAATAAATTGCAGATTATCAAGTGAATGGAAACCAAAATTGCACACCGCACGTCTCGGTTCGGTATGCACGCGAGGATTATCCCTACAAGATAATAAAATGTACGATCCTGTCTCTGCAACTATAGTTAAAGCCAAAGTAATCTCGTCTCGTTTTCAATTTCAAGTTCGGGCAGACTGAATTTCAAGGCTTTATTGTATTGTATTAGTCTGGCTTTGAGAGGGAAGGAACTCCTCCGACTGTGACGCCATAAAATGGCTTAATGCACTTTTGTCATTGCAAAATTCCGATGCAGACACCGCGCCAAGACCTAGAATGAAACGGTGCAGTCTTATCTCACGTAGTTGAGTCGTCTGGTGACGTAAACAATGTAAGTCAAGGCTGCACTGCAGTTTATGCACTGCACCGCCGGAAATATTCACATTTTTATGACACTCATAAAAACGCGAACGCGTAATTGTGGTCATAAAAATTTTGCAATTGCAATTTTCAACTTTGTTTCGAGTAAACATAATATCAAAACTACTGCAATGAATGAAATTGAATGCAGGCAGTCAGACAGAGGCGGCCGCCTCCAAGAACACCAGCGACAGACTTGCAGACACAGACATTTCGATATCCGCGAATGCCTCTGTAATTATTTCGTCTTCGCCTACTGTCAATCAGCATGAGCTCGGGAATTCATGTAAACAATGCTCACGCGAAATGGACTAGCCTTCATTATTGAAAAACAAAAACCAGCACCCGTAATGGCACAGATGAAATGAATTAGAGGGATAATAAAAGAAGTCCGGATAGAATCTTGATATCCTTAGGGAATTGTCTTTTCCCGTCTTGCTTATGTCTGCTGCTGCTGCTGCTTACAGAAAACGGAACACAAGATGCAAGACAGGAAAATAAATAAAAGTCTCAAACCCAAAGCATAAGCAGCCAACAACCACGGAATGTCCAATAACAACGACTAAATTGTTTTCTTTCGCATCTTTCGCTGCAGAGAAGTGACCCCGCTGCGCTAGGCGCTGCTTCCCGCGTTTCAAATTGTGTTTAGGTTTACATATTGAATTCGAGACAAATAGAACGAATTCAGACAATTGGCAATGCGTCGTCTCCAAAATGGACAGAATCGCAGATTCAAATAATGGTTGAAGTAGATCAGATTCAGTAAATATCTTCAGGCAAGGCTGTGAAACGAACATTGACCCTGGACGCCTCACTCCTGCATGGGCATTTATTGCATTGGCTGTATTAAAATCACTGCTAGGGCATGTCCTATAATGTGGAACCCTGGAGCATCACGGAAGTGAAAGACAAAATGCCAGAAACCAAGCAGGTTCGTTCAGTCTTGCATTGCATGCATTGAAAAGGTGCATAGCCTTTCGTACCCAGTAGTGCAGTGCCTGCCGCACAGACTCCAATTAAGCCTTCTTTGTTCTATTCCAGAAACTTGCTTTAATTTTAGACGAGAGAGACGTCTGATTGGCTTCTCTAATTGGATCCTTTTACGTTTGAGTGAAATAGACTAAAACGAGTTGAGTTGCATTATTTTTGCTTGTCATATCGCGAATTGGCGAACTATTCCAGTATTCTTCCGTCGTAATTATCTATACTTCATTTCAAATTTTGAAGAGCATCAGATTTCAATTTCTATTCCTCGCGCCATCGCATCGCCCAAGTCCAAGATATTAATTTCAGAAAAGCCTAAACTTTCTTCGTAAAGTATTGTCTTGTCTTCAAAGTTTTTCTTTAAGGAGTTTGTATTTGTTTCTAGTTTTAGTTTTAGTCATTAAGTCATTATCATTAGAGTAGTAGGCAGGCAGGACGCTGAGCTATTCAAGTTACAGACTCAAAAGAAAGGTGATTTCGCCATTCCCGTTTTACATCGGCAAGAATGTTTTCCTTTAATCATCTACTTAAAATTATTACTTCTAGCTCACTGCTTGTCTGCCCACTCGTTCAGATTTCAGACGTTCTCGCCTCGCGCATTACTCGTACCTGTTTTTGTGAGGTAATAATAAATTTCTGAACACAGTCTGTGCAGGTCGTAAAATTAAATTATGGGGATGAGACGCTCGTAAACGAGACGGGACGTCCTTGCAAATTTGTTTCATGTGCGCGTGTCGGCGTGTCGACTGTAATTACACTTTGCAGACTGACTGCTGAAGTCAGACAACTCAATTACTGAATTACTGTAGCTTGCAGTACAGTTTTTCGTACTGCAAACATTTGCAAGTAAGATTCGTGCAATTTTCAATTCCACTTCAGCCGTCATCTCCGCCGTCGCCGCCGGAAATAATAGACAGCAATTAAAAAGTGAAGAACTCTTGTCAAAAGTTTAACTGCTCGAGAGATACTTGGGCTCGGGTTCGAGCACGCTGCCTTTGCCCCTCCACTCTGTTCGCACAGATTTAACAGTAAATTTATTACTCAAGCACAAAATCAAACGTTATATTGCATTGAGCGTTTACTCTGTGCTGCTGCCACCAAAAACAAAATTGCACAAGGCACAAACTGCCTGCCTGCCATTGCATCGATGGTTTCATTCTAAAATAAAAATTCTTGGAATTGTGTCTACACAAACATTGTAGTAATTGGACTGTGTACCGTTTTCTTGCTCCGTCAGAAAGATTTATTACTGCAGAGATCCACATTCGAGTCATCGTAAACTTGAGCAAAATGTCAACATGGATTACGTTTGTACAAAATTACTCACTTTCTGGCACACAATGCGCACGACAGACGACAGGCAGCAGTAAAAACACAGCAGAGCAGCGCTTCGACTTCGACTTCGATCATATTTCAAAGTAACGTGGCCTGATCTTCACATGATTCTGTATTTTGCAATTTGCGTGCGTGTTCGACAAGCTGCCTGCCTGCGAGCAACGAGCCTTCGAGTCATGTGAGCACTGCTCGTTAGTCGCGATCGCAGAAAATGCAAATAGTCATAAATAAAAATTCTTATGAGGCGTGTAAAATTCGAGACGCTGTGAATTAAATCTTTTATTTATGGTTCGACATTCTCATTTGTCTGCCGGTAATGAATTGAAGATCACGGTCACATGCAAAGCATGAACGTTTGAAAGTGAGTCTAATTTTACAGTTTGTCAACACAGCAGGCCGCATCATAATCCGTTGTCGCCCGAGAGCAGAGCACAACAGCAAATTGATACATCATGCGAACGCAATGCGAACGTCTTCGTCTTGAACGCACAGTGTTGATTTATTAATTCTGTTCCGCTTCGAAGCTCACGATTAAAAACTGCATGGTAATTCAATCGCAACCAACTGTGACGGAGTGGAAGTGAGTCCAAGCCGAGAACGAGAGCGGATGAGCACTTAATTTTTATTTCACAAGCCAGACAGGCACCCAGCAGCATCAGCAGGATTGCACCACTGATTGCTTTCCTGCCTGCAGAATTCTGAAGACTTCCTGAAAGCCGGTTATTTTTAACCCGTAATAAAAGCAAGCAGTTTATGAAATTTATGAGCGATGTTGTAAGTTGGCTCCACGTGCAAGAAGTGGTCCAAACTATTCGGCACAACTCCGCTACAGGCACAGGAGACCAGGTCAGAGCCCCGGTGGTACGGGATCAATGGAGATCTGTCGTCGTCGTGCTAGTTTCCCCTATTCTAAGAAAGTATCAAACTGTGAACGTGAACCCTGAATGGATGCAATGGATGGCCAGGCCACACTGACGCAAGGCACGATGACACGACACGACTCGAAGTTCGTAATGCGTTAAACAAATAGTAAACCTAATTTCGTCAACTGTACAAATACACTGTGCTGTGCCGTAAAAACAGTTATTGCAGATTTCTGAAAGAAGTGTCATAAAAAGCCGGAGTATTGTTCTTGCTTTTATGTCCCTTCAAATTAAAATAGCATACGTGCATTGCTGTCGCTGCGACGCAACATTGCACAAGAGTAAAGAAAGCCCACGCAGCACGCAGTAGAGGACGAGATGAGGACGTCGCAGCTAAATAAATGATTTATGAGAGAAGTACTGAAATGCAGTTTTTATTGTCGCCGTCGTAGTCGTCGTAAACAACACTTGACTCATAAAAATGCATTCAAAGTTTCAAAGCTCAGTGCAGGCGTGCAAGGAGGGAGAAAGAATCTCATAAAATTCCTCTTGGCCCATCTCTCGTCTCGAGATCATTTCATTTCCTTCTCACGACTAATTTTATGTCAACCATCATGCGGAGAGCTGAATGGCTGTCTGCGCATCATGCTCACTGGATAATGTGTAAGATGCGGGCATGCATGTATGCATGCATTCCAGCATGTCATAAAAATCAATTTACGAAAAACAAGAAGTGTGATTGTAATCTCAACGACGCAGCACAGCGCAGCAGACGTGAACGTGAGTTATGTTTCTCAGAGGATCGCATATTCCTCAAGGCAAAGCAGAAGAAACTTTTGTACAGCAAATCAAACCAATGGCGTAATAAATCGTGCAAAGTTCAAACTGTCTAACAATTTCTTAATGTAATGTAATTCGCGTACTCGTACGCGCACTTGCTCGTATTCATGTTAAAATATCAAGATTAAAATCGCGCCTCGCGTAGTGTGTAAAATCAGTATGAGCGTAGAACAATGGAGAGGCATAACCGCTCAGGACCATAGGCTTTTAGGCAGTCCGAATCTTGCAACTCTCAACAGGAGGACAGGATATGTTATCAACAAATTTGTGATTTATGCTTCACGAAATTAAATACGAATAAATTACAGATTTCGTCTTACGAAACAAATAACAAATGACTGGCCTGTCCGATTCAAGTCAAGTTTATTGCAGAGCAATTACATAAATTATAATTTCAAAGGTGTCTGCGAGTATACGGAGTAACAACAACAAATGAGACTGGGAACGAATGTCTGAATAAATAAGGGGTTCTTGCCGCCAGCCTGAGAAATTTTGTACTTCAAATTTTCAGAATTGGCACCTAATTCCCGACGTGATAAATCTTTCTGTTGCTGTTGTAGTTACTGGCAAATCCATCCCTCCACCTCTGCATGAGTTGCGGGAACATGCGCATCAAACTTGTGAATCGCAACGCCACCATGGGCGACTCCTTGTTCTCGGCGTTCAGATTCCCTCGAAGGAAGAAGCGATCCATGAGATTGCTGAAGCCTTGCTGCATGACAGGAATGATTCGGTGCAGCGTTCGAGGTGAGTCGGCGCCAGCGACCGAGGTCAAGGCCGGAATACTTCTCTTCAGAATGAGATGATTTCCATTCCGATTCTCTTGTATTCTTCTCCGCAGCACTTGAGACCGTCTGTGCAAGGTTGCGATTGGAGACATAAACATTCGAAACAGTTGATGAAGTCCAGACTCAAGGCTTTTGAATCCGTTTCTCGTGAGCCGAGATAGCGGTCCACGAGGATTGTACTCGGGCTCCCGCTGGTAGGACCTGTGCTCCATGCGCAAACCGCTTCCACTTGACAATGGCAATGGCACGGATTCTTGACTTTCTTGGCTCTGTGAAAAGAAAAGACCAATTCAAGTCAATCAGGCAGCCCATTAATTTTACGAGTATGTTTACACTTGGGTGGTTACCTCAGGAATGTTAAGAGCTCCATTACTCTCAATTACGGGAACCGCATGAGCGCGTGCGTCCAAAGTCGTCACTGCAGCAAGCCACAAAAGCACGAGGCACTGATACCAAAAATTACGAGACATTATCTGAACACCGGCAAGCGGCGATTTAAATTGCACGAGACACGAAGTCGAGATTGATACTAAACACCGGCCACATGACGCGGTAAAGTTTTTATATTCATGTTACTTTTACTTTTAATATTTGCGAGGGTTTAAATGAATGAAGTGCAGTGCCAAGTCAAGCCTCGTCGCCGGTATTGCCGGTATTAAGCTCTTACGTCAAAATATTGCCGTCATTAATCCGGGAGAAAGTTTCAGGATATACGCACACGCAGTAATCACAAAGCACAACAGAATTGTTTTAGCGTGGTGGGGAATTTGCGACTTTCTATAAAAAGCATTATGAAGATGATGATCCTTTGTTAATTCTTATCTCCTGTCATAATCACTGTCGACTGAGTTTGCGTTAGCGTTTGCACTGACTCGTCTTCTAATTTGCTAGCGCCATTCTGCTCGGCGTGGCGCGATAAAATGTAGTTCAATGCTGGCATTGCCATTTGCCAAATTTGAATCCACCTTCACTTTCAATTACTTTATTGCCGCTTGTGCTTGCCGCATGACTGCTTCATCATTCATTGTGACAAGATTTATTTTGAGACTACTTTCAGGCGAATTAAGTACGATATACGATAAAATGAATCTTTTGCTTAGCAGTGGCACGCCTTGTACTACGATTCCACGCTATACCATGCTGTATCGTCCTAGTCGTTGTCTGGTGCTTTTTCTGTTTGCCGGCTTGATTTATCGTTTGTAATTTGCGTGAAATGAAGATGAGTCCGACTCCGACCACGACACGACATGACATTGATGCGGTGGAGGTAGAAGTAGAAGGAAGATGACAAGCATATTAATTAGACTTGACAAGATGATCGATCGATGAAGGTGGACACTCAAGCGTTGCATTGCACAGCGTAGGCAAATTGTAAATTGTGCCGTGATGTGTAGGACAAGACACAAGAGTCCGGCCGTCAAATCGTATTTGACACTTCCATGCACTGCGTTAATGCATAGAATTATTGCGTATTTGTTTACGTTGTGGTATGGATTTGCTGACTAGCATGAGTTAATCACAATTTATTTATCCGTTATGACTCTGCAATTTGCAATTTACTAATTGCAACGGACAATACGCTATACGCTCATAGAACAAATAAGAGAAAGTGTCGATAATAATTCCCAGAACATCGAGACCAAATTTGCAGTTTTAATTGCTGTCCTGCCCTACCTTCCACGTCCACAGTGAGTACGATCATGATAATATCGAGTCTCATCAGTCAGCTGTATCTTGATATTGCATTGCAATTCTCGAATTACGGAATCGGTACTCGCGTAACGCGACTTGAATCAGATTCAATCCAGTATTTACATGTTTTACGTTTACGCGTGCGCGTTGCCGGAAAAATGCAAGGTTGCCTGGCAAGAACGAGAGCTTCAAAAGTGATTCTGGGGAAATGCATGAGTTTGCAGAAACCGCGTGGCATTGTAATTGAGAACTGTTGACTTAATCAGTGAAATCATGAATGGCTACGCACGAATCGAATTCAGCTTCAGAATTCACATTCGCGTTGAATGTTGAATTATGAATCTAATCGGCATCTGTGTTAAAAAATAATTCAAGACGTGCTCGTGTCGGAAAGAATGAAATGATCATGCCAGTGCCACATGTCACCTGAGCGCATGAATCGAATTCGGAGAAATCACAACCCACGAGGAAGAAATTGAAAGTACTCTCAAACGTCATACTTGGGCGTGTGTACGTCCACATCCACCCATACTCAACTCATCGCCTTATCATTCCAGTCAGCAATAGTAACCAAGTAATTACTCGTAACCAATAATTTATTTGCAATTTGTGAACGTCCTCGCTGAGAAAAACTTGCAACGAGAAATACGTTCAAGATTAAAGAAATTGACGAACGGGAATTCCAGATTTTCGTAATTCTCTCGAACTGCGTAAAAAATTATAACATCGCTTTCTGATTGTAAATAGTAGATAAGAATTATCTCTTGTCTTCTTAAATTATCATAATCATAACATCAAAATTACCGTACACAACCGTCAATCGTCAGTGTTGTTTGACCTGCAGTGTAATTTACATGCAACGGTAATCAATGCCAAAGCTCTTGACTAGCCGACTGGGGCTCGCTAGGTTCGAATTTCTTCGCTCAGAAAGAGCGAAGTGTCCATCAAAAGGCGTAGTTCATAAATCAAAAATTGCAATTTACAAAGTAAACGAGAAAATAGCTACAATGAACACAAAATTATTCTCAAAGCACAAACAGAGCAGCACAATAATGCTTTACAGCTAATATGAATTTGCCAATACGAATATGAATACCTTAGGGTCGTCAAATGTGAACAAGAAAATGCAATGCAACAAAACAGCCGAAGTTCACAATCCTCCATAATGCAATTTATTCCTGCACTTGGCAAAAGTCCTTTTGCGAGTTTATAATTTACTAAATGTTACGAGAACATAAAATCGAAGACGAGGCGAAGAAGGAGGGCGTGGCTCATTTTTGTCTTTGGGACATTGGCAATACATCATTTTTATTTTCTATGCTAATCAACACCTTTAAAAAAAACTTAAAATTAATTTAATTTCGTATTTTCCCTATCCTGACTACATGGTCACTATTTTCAATTCTTGCTATCGATGTGCTTGGCCTGTGACCAATGCTAGCAGGAATCGTCTACCATAAATCATAACTTTAACTACGATTTTGAGGAGTGACAAAGCGCAGATTTCACATTGGAAGTCCAACACGCAACTAAAGGATTATGCTCCTGCCTTCTTCACAAATGAAAGCAAGGATTAATTAAGGAAATCGGTTTTGCACGAGTAAGAGCAATTCGAGGTTAGTCCATCAAGGCACGGACAAGAGAGTAGCATTTCCTTGAACTTGGGCACGTAAACAGAGTGCAAATTCTTAACATCTGCCTTTATTTAGTGTAACCATGAACTTGGTAACCCCATGATTCAAATTTCACACTTGTCATCATCTTTATGACTTTCCGTATTTTACACGTCAGACTTCTGCATGTCCAACGCCTCTTGGATGGCGTGGCTCAGAATTTCTGCATGTTTGCATGGCGTTTGTCTGCACATCCAAGACGCAAGAACAAGAACCAAAACCGGCTCATTGTTTACACCATGCCGTGAACTGTGCAGTCATAATCAGAGTCATGGTCATGGCCGCACTCAAACTCATACTGTGGATGCGGAATAATGAACTCATCAAGGCACGCGCTGCTGGAATAAAACATGTACCTGGGCGAGTACGTTTCGCAACCATAACTAAACGGAACGGCATAAAAGACGATCCGAGTCCACGAGTGTAAGTGCAGAACTTCACGGCTCATGGCACGGTGCATAGAACTATGATGGAGCTTGATATCTATGCCCACACATGCGTCGATCCGATCACCCCCTTTCCTCTTATAAAATAAACTGTACTAATTTTCCCATGCATTGCAAATAAGAAAGGATGCAAAATGCCAATTCGAGATGTGAGAATGAATTTTAATCAAAACAAGATATCGTCGCCGATATGCGCGTCTGTTCGTGTTTATCACGGCACATTTCCCCATTAAAAATGCTGTGCCACTTGTAATAACAACTTAACAACCAACGAGGAAACTCGTAAAAATGCCATTTCGGTGGGAGCAACGAGCAACCAGACTTTAATTCAAACCTTATGCTTATGTTGATGTTGATGTGCTTGTGCGAATAAAAATGGAAATGGGGTTTGCTAACGTACGCCTGGCTCGTAAAATGCCATTTTGCACTTGCGATCGTGTCCAGCGCAGCGTTTATGTGCAAAAAACTGCACATGCATTTGGTGCCCTGCTTGTGTCCGCTTGTGGCATGCGACCTTCGCCAAGGTTCATTAATTGCGTCTGTTTAGTAGTCTATCCATTTCTCATTACTCTAAAAGGTGATCCGTGAGCTCGGCTACGTTTTATTTATAACGTTTCCATTTATACAAACCAGTGTACGTTGTGCAAATTGCGGCAACGCAAGAACGGAGAACGCAGAACTTGGGTCGTATAAATTCACATCTCCGGACACGGAACACCGAATACCATGCTTACCGTCTCTATGCGGACTCGGGCTGGAGCGTCATAAAGAACATTATGACACGATAGAGAACATTACTTCAGGTTCCACGGGTTTTATTGTGCAAAAAGATTCTAGGCACTAAATATAATTCGTGACTGACGCCCGACGCTGTGTGGCTGTTTTCGTACTTTTGCGCATTACCTCCATTTATGGGTTCATTTCTCCCAAACTGTGTTTTCTGGAGCTCGTTGCCCACGATCACGACCAAAACGAGCAAAGTGGATTTCCGGGAAATGTTGATATCGAAATCATCAATGATTACTTTCACCTGCATTTCCCGGTACCTTCGCAAAGTTGAAAAACAAATATGATACCGTCAAATTTTGAAGCATGATTTTGCGTAGTCAAACATAGTATGAACTGTGCAGGGCGGTTACACAATAAATCCCACTTGAATGTTATGTTATATGAATGCAAATACTTGCCCTCAGAGAATTCAGTAATTCCATATTGCTGTTCCGGCTCGGGAAAGGAAAATGGACGAGACAAGGTCACCCGAAGTAATAACATTCAAGAAAATGGCTGTCTAGACTCAGTCTCTTGATTCTGTTGTCTGGCTTATTTATGCACAGTAAATATTGCACGAACTGGAACTCGAAGCAATTTCACATTTCATTGATATAAATTCATGATTTATATCCACCTGAAAAGAAGCGACTGCATTCAGTCAACCTAAAATCGTTTTCTGAAGGTGAGTCATTGATAGTAACCCATAAGTCCTTATGAAGGACTCGCTCGAATGAAGGGATGAATCAGCATGTGAAATTGTGGGAATAGATGCTAGATGAACTAAACACTAAACAGTGATCAATGAATATATGGACTGTGACTGTGATATGCTATAACATTGACACCTGCAGCGCGGTCCACAAAAACATTAAGTGCAATGGTGAAAGTTAAAAATATTCATGGGCACTTGACTTACGGTCAAAATACACACCGCGCCGTTGTGATTTTCATGGTCCCAACAAAAGATGAAGTTTGTTCCAGTTCAGCTGGTACAACTGGGAGTGTCTTTTACAACCAGTACTTCCGGGCACGATTGGTTGTAGTTCCCTGAAGACAGTTCCGGTTTCTAATTTTCCAGTTGATCCCAAAATATTCCTCTTAATATGACAACGATTTTCTCATCTGCCGGGTTCAACGTAACGTAAATATGTAGCACTCGCTGGCTCCGGCCCATCTGTCCTTCAGGATGCTCCCACGACATTTGCAAGCTTTAGTTCCGCCATTCATGGAAGGTTAGATAAGAATTCCAATAAGCAATCCTAACTTTACGTCAAAATTATATAGAGCTTGTACCCGAGTACCCGTATCACGTTCACTTTTAAGTTCACAAACACCAGATTGCGACTACACTCTGTTTATCAGGTCAAGTTTATGCTTTTCGCTCCATATGCGTTTGTTTACGAATTCTTACAAAGTTGAGTAGCGCCAAAGTCGAAACTGCATGCTCTACCATTTCAAGTGAGACGATTCGTGTACGAACTGTTAGTTATCAATCATTATTTAGCTTTTTATCTACAACGCTGATAGTCTGATCGATAGAAATCTAGCAATGTGATTGATTTAAGAGTGATCAGTGCATCACGATCACCAAATTACCAGCCATTACGACACGGTTCTCGTTCTGGTAGCGCAATGCCATTTCCTTCGGTGAATAGAGCTTAGCCAATAGCCACCGGCGGCGAAATATAAAGGTAAGCTTGTTAATTAACTATAATTATAACTTAATACAAAGCATTAGATCGTTAGTCACTGCGTCAAAAACTCTTGGGCAGAGTCGGGGGATTTGGGTACAGAGGAAGATTTCCCACTTTAAAGCATTGTTGGAGATCAGTTGGAAACCAACCTTCCAGTCTTGTCAGCAGTCAGCACTCTCTCCAAAGAATGTCGTCCAACGCTGCAGGCGGATTGCAATTGTTATTGGAGAGTTACAATGACTCCGACCACGATGAAGAGGAGTGCGGAGGAGATTCGGCTGATAACAAACCTGCTTCCGTGGATAAAATTAAACTACCAGCCCCCGTTGGTGTGGTCAACATGTTTCTTGAAAAGACTGATGCAGCTAATAATAATTCTGAGGATTATGGAGGCAGAATTCGTTCCTTTGCCCACATCCGGGGCAATTGGGCGTCGTACGTCTTTCTACCGTGTAAGTTTGATTTCAAAGGTTGAACATCATTCTTATCCATGTAGTGCAATGACTTTTGTGTTTTGTAGTTAATTCGAGGAGCCTTTCTAGCATGGTTGAGATTGTGCGAAAAAGTTTGGAAGAATTTCCAGACCAGCCAAATGTCACCTTTAATGATGAATTTCACTTAAGTCTTTCAAAAACTGTCGTGCTACACCATCATTGGATTGAACCGTTCATCCAATCTTTGAAGTCAGCTTTCAGAATAAGAAAAAGGTAGAATTCGCTTTTGGTCAAGCATATGGGTTGGAATTGGAACGGCCGATTATCGATTTGTAATTTTTAGATTCGACGTTATCTTCACGGAATTCAAAGTGTACCTGAATGAGGAGAAAACGCGAACATTTATTGGGATGAACATATTTGCTTCAGAAACTTTAATGAATCTCGTCAAGGACTGTGATATTTGTCTTTCGGAGTACGGACTTGAAAAGTATTACCAAGTAAGTTCCATATTGATCCTGTCAACTTTGACTTGGCTGTTAACCTCTGAATACGAATTCTTGAATGATTTCAGGACACCTCATTTCACGTTAGTGTAGCGTGGTGTGTGGGAAACCACGACAAATGGATTAGAACTCATCTTCTACCACTAGTCAATTCAAAATGGATCGAGTCGTTGGATAGCGATTCAAGTTTGCAAGTCGCTACCATTAAGTCCATCGAATTAAAAACTGGCAATAAGGTCTACCAATTTCTCTTGGAGCAA
This sequence comes from Mesaphorura yosii, assembly GCA_009869945.1. Taxonomy (NCBI): domain Eukaryota; kingdom Metazoa; phylum Arthropoda; class Collembola; order Poduromorpha; family Tullbergiidae; genus Mesaphorura; species Mesaphorura yosii. The sequence continues at coordinate 13,908 of WIXG01000697.1, forward strand.
GGGTGACAAGTTCTCGGAACAGAAAGCAAGATTCCCAGACATTTTCAAGAGCTGCTCGGGAATTAAATATAAAATCATCAACATAAAAACAATGAATGATAAAAATAACATTTTTGTACTTCAGTATTTACACGAAGCCAATCCTAATTCTGATACACTGCAGAAATCAATTTCGCACACGGAACCCGCTTTTATTTCGTCAAACACATAAAAAGACACACGCAAATCTACAAGGCCTCGAAAGAAGTTAAGATAAGGCAGCAAAACATAATTTTCTAATTCCAACCACCAGTCAACTTGTGGAAGAGCTCCTCGTTCAATACTTGGCTGGATTCCTTTGACCTAAAACAGCAATAAAACGTATTGGTAAAAGGGTCTGTTCTTCGTAAACGCTTTACGGCATGTTGGCTATTTGTTTGTCAAACTTGTTTATACCGTTTACTTCTTCCTTTAAGTAATTCTTTGAAACCTGTTGTTAATTCCACTACTGTGTACATCTCTCTGGTTAACAAACGTTATAATAAAAACCTTACACAAACAAATAGCCAACATGCCATATGAAAACAGCGTTTTCGAAAGGGTCATTCATTTATAAGAATCTACAAACTCTAAATATTCAAAGCTATTTAGAATCTTTGGAAACTTTATTCATAGTAACTTGGACGTTTTGGGTGTTGCATAAACTTGCCATATTGCAAACTTAAACTTATAAAGTATACTGATACTGATAAACTTGCCTGAGACTGAGGAAAATGTAGCCTCCAATAAATTCATGCACGACTTTGCAATCCGCCGATTGAACTCCAAATGAAATATTTTCATCGTCCAACTGAATCATCATCAGCTTGACTTCCCAATTTACGTTCCAAGCCTGCGTTGAAAAGGTTAGTAGTTTACAAAAATGGATTTCATTTGTTGAAAACGTTGTAAGTTTAATAGTTTGACTTACTTTCATGTTGTTGTACCTCCAGGTCTTAATATGGTCCTGGAAATATGAAATGAAAGTTTGTTTCTTTTGGTCTGGACTATGGAAGAATGATTCCAAAAGATAACTTACACCAGTGTTAAGATCCATGCGCATAATACGATTGAACGCAACTCCAAGAAGTTCGTCCTTCTTTGATCCAGTGAAACGAACAATGAACAGACTGATCCCTGAGTCAGGCAGGTTTTGCCAGGCCTTGATGTAGTTCATCTTCGCTTGGATCAAATTATGATCCTTCACGTTTGCGTGGGCTTCCAAGATTCTGGTTTGAAGCTGAAGATAAAGTCCCAATATATCAATGGCCTTTTAAGACTAAGTAGGCGCATATGAAGTCTCACCTTATTTGTTTTGATTCTTTTAAGAAATTTCGGGGCCACGTAATCGGCAGGCTGTATTTCGAATGAATTCGGATTGATGGCAGGTGCTTGCGAACGATGTTGCATCGCCAAAAATGTTTTGATTGTCTTCACTTCCGAGTCGTATGAAGCATCCGCAATTGATTTACCTACGACATTATGGCATTACATAAGTGTGAGCGCGCTTGAAGTATTTTAAGAAAAGGGTTTGCGAAACGTTTAGTAAAGTTGGTTTTTTGTATTCGCTTCGCTGTCATAATGATTTACCCTTTGCTCCAAGTTTACAAGCCGCAAGCCACTTTGCGTATTGATCCTCCTGAGGACAACAACACGATCATTATTCTCAATATTTTGACCTCGGACTCGCAACTTGATTGCCTTACCGTTTCGCACCTCAACCAGTATTCGGTCATTCCAACCTCTCCTCCCATAACTTCCAACTTGATTCCGTACTTTCCTAATCAAATTAAATTGAATTCTGAAATCATTCATACGCATACTGTTCATTCATACTTACCCTGACTCAAGCTCAAATCAGGAGTTACTTCTGCACCTCTCAAGCTGATGCTGAATCCTGAGTCCAAGTCCCCTGCCGTCTTGCCAAACATTATGGAGCACTCTCGGCAAGTTACGTAATACTTTTTGAAACCCTTCAAGGTGAATTTCTTCCCTTTCATGACGCGTAGCACATCATTAAGTGACGGAGCAGAGCTCATGTTCCTTGGCGTCTGCTGGAGCGACAGTTGAAGAGAATCGAGAGCAGCGTCAATGGAGTCATCGAGGTCTTCGTTCGATTGACTTGGTGGCTGCGGGATATTAGCTTGAAGATTGACCTGCAGCTGTTGAAGAGAATGATTAGATCGATATTGATTATCTATCATCAACACTGGTATTTTCAAGTCTGGAGAAATATTATCTTACTTGCAACGCCGCAAACATCAGCATCTCCTCCTCGGTGCAATCAACTTCTTCATTGATTAGCTGATGTTTAGCTTGCTCATAAAGTTGATTGATGCGAACAGCATCCAACGCTGGATTCAGGTCAAAGAAAGTGTAAAACTTAAACCGCAGGAGAAGAGTGTCCAGCTCTCGAATTCCTTGCTCCATGATTGACAGCGATGAATCAAGCCAACTAAAACAATGTGAAGTTTAATTAATTTTGCCCTGGTAAGTGGCAGCAAGCTTGTTGCTGTTTTTACATGACCAGTGAACTTACGCCACATTCATTCTAGCTTTCTCCACTTGATTTCTAGGCCTGAGTGGGGTTCCACCAATACCAGAAGGCGGGCTTCCTGCTAAATGTTCCACGTCAATCTCGTTGTAGATTGGCCCATGCCCAAAGCCTCCAACTTGTCCTTCCATGGGCGTAGCGATGTACGGCCGAACGTCATCCTGTTCGATCGGCGTTCTTCGTGGTGTCGGACCACACCCAGCAGACGATGGTGGAAACTGGTGATGGCCCCTTGTCATGACGAAAGTATTTGTGTCCGGCGGAATCACTCGTCGTAATTCGTCCACGTGAGTAATTTTGTAGTTTCGTGATTGAGTGTAGTTTTGTTTGAGGTGATCCGGCTGGAGCGGATGACAAAAGCTCAACTCCTCGGGATGACGGATCCCTAATCATTTGCGAAAGTCCATTGCACAAGATGGCAATTGCAACTGCTGGAAAGAATGTTTATGTTTACCCAATTCTTTGCATAGGTTGACGACTGAATTGAACGTCTTGATGGAAAAGTCAACCCTCATTTCCAGAGTACGACAGTCTGGCAGTTGAACCCGAAGTCTCTGTGAGATGGAATCACACATGCACAGGAGCAACGAATTTACGCGAAGGACGAAGAAGAGGGATGTTACCTTGTGCACTGGTGTAAAGTAGAGCAGAGCATCAGCTTGAACACTATATTGGTCGAGAGTGAACCTTCAAATAGAATATTAATTGGACGATGCTGATTGGCTGGCGCTTCGGGTTGTTTGTTTTTATGATATTAACACACAAATTGTTATTTGAAATAAATTTTAAAAGCTAACCTTGTCCGAGTCAGCCACATATTTCGTTCTGGCCACCACAATGCATGGTCAGACCAATCAGCAGAGATTCCTGAAATAACGTAACGTGTCGATATTTATATGAATATTTCGTATGTAGATCCACATGAAGGCAAGGAGTAGATTCAACACATTTTGCAAGGGTCCAATTCGCTGTTTGCAAAGTTTGGAATCTCCGAAAGAAATATCGAGAAGCGCTAGTGCGAGAGAGTGAGATACTCCGAGACCCTTGGTCAATACTTCCGGGTGAATCAACGACTACGAGATGTAAACATCATTTCTACTGTTTTTCACGTAACCATCTGAGATATGCGATGCGTATTGCAGGACTTGGAAAGATGTGACGTCCAAAATTACGACTTATCCCCGACATTTGATAAGAAAATGGTAATTTAAGATAAGCAAATCTCTCAATAAGGTATCTTTGCTCACCCAATTCTTCCACGAGAGCTAACATGACTCCGCCAATATGGGTTTCTCCTTTGACCCTCAAAGTTCTTGTTTCATTCAAGTCCGTAACCAGGACCCGAAGCTCCCAGCTTCCATCTCCAACCAAAGACCCGTTGCTGAACATGATTTTGGCACTAAGTTAAGGCTACAAGGGCCCTGCGAAGGACCCTAAACTAGAATAAAAATAATACTTGTTAGGAAGTTAACCTAAATGGTAAAATGTACGAATTCAAATAGTGAGTGGGAAGGAAAGTGAGAGCCGCCGCCTACTTCACGTGCATATAAAGTCTTCGGTGGATGTATATTATTTTAAGACGAGGAAGATGTGTGAACAGAAACAGAGCAGCAAACCCTTCTAAAAACAAAATGCAACGGGAGGTTTACTGCTGAGCGAGCTGTGATTGTGATGTTAGTTTTGAGGTTTTGCAAGGAGAGCTAAAGCTAAATGCACGATAGCGAACGCACTTTTTGGAAGACATACTCCCACAATAAACATCAATAAAAAATGCTGAGCAGATTAGATACTACTGTCTCACACTCGCACAATCACATTACACACGCAAAGCCATACCCGATTCGTATGTTCACTTGCGTAGAGGTGAAAATGCCCGAAAAAGGGCATCGCACCGCCCACGCATTATTTGCAGAGCTCAGAGCCAAAGTAAATCGCCCATGTGCACTAATGGCTTGTATCAAGTCCCAAAATGTTTCAATTTGGGTCAATGCTGACGAATAGGAAGGTGACATTATGTAACGTTCGATACGCTCATGCTCAAGCTCGTGTTTGCTTGCCAAAATGACAAAGTCATCAATAAATGGACTGATACAATGAAACAAGACGTCGTGCATTCCATTCTCAAGTGTGGTAGTAGCGTACAGAGAATCCAATTTTAATCAGACGACGAAACTTGAAGTGAAGATTTTTTATTGAGCATTTGTGTCATGATGAGTTTAACATTGATTATCGCAGAGCATTTGAGCCTAGTTCTAACGAAGACGTCCTTTTCCACCAAGTGCAATTGGCAATAGGTCCAGATTGAAATCCTTCGCCAAAACTGGACCCCATTCTTCCTTGTTATGGACGTAAATTTTAAGTGCTTTCACATTTTGTGTGCTCATTAAAGGTCGAGCCAACCCTAGAAAATTTTCGAAGATTTTCGACACTGCAAAAAAGGACTAAATAGTAAAGAACAATAATAACGCAATGAGCGTACTTAATTTTATCAACACATACCATTAACAATGGTCAACTTATGAAATATTCCCGGCTAATATTTGTCCAACCACATCGTAGCTGTTCGTGCAAACGTAACACTTAATCAAGTAATTCGTTTGCATTTGTGATTGAAATAGTCACCAGATCGCAGGACAGATTCGGACTTACACTGCAAGCGAAAACTTTGCCTCAGGTTGAGTCCACCAGCATCAGCCAAAATGTAAAATTGGGCCACAAGCTTAGAACCTGTGGGATCTGTGGCATTTAGGATTAGTCTGTCTCCCGTCTCGAACTCTCGAAATATGAGATATCGAGCCGTTTTCTGTGATTGCCCGGCTAGCGCACAGAGTCTGAGGTCCCAGCTTCCAAATGGAATGAAAAATACCGCAAAGTGTAAAACATATTTACATTTTGGTAGAAGCATCTTTCGCAACTCATCCAAAGGTCTCATTTGGTCTTCCGGCATTATCCTGCCCAGCCAGTGCGCAGGAAGCACTTTTCAATTTTACTGAAATCTTCATGTATTAAATGGTCAATACTTTCCTCCTTCCTCCATGCGATTATTTTGTAAATGTAAAGATAATTATCATTAATGCCCATGAAAATCACAAATAAACTCATTCAGCATCAGCATTTACCTCTTCAATCCGTCTTTTGGCTCTCTCCGCATTCAACCCCTCGGCTAAAAATCAACAAGGACAAATTTCGGGTTGTTAAAAGTGGGCAATTAAATTAAGAAGACCGCACTGCAATCTAATCGAATAACCTCGCAGCACTCGCATGAGGTAAGCATCGCGTTTCATGAAGTCGAGGTACAAAAGGGAGTAGTTCACTTGTGAACGCAACAGAAAACAAGAACTTTTGAATTTAGATTTGCAATGCGTCAAAGGAATTGTATTCTCTGTAAAGCAAATTGTTTCGAGTTTGGCCTCTTCTGGCGTGAAATAATTTTCAGATGCTGTGACTGACGGAATAAAAACAAGAGCTATAAATCCTTTGGAAAAATTCATGTTTTGGAAAAGAGGAACTTATTTTACTAATGAACTTCTATCACTTGTAAAGAATGGACCTTCTGGCATGCAACTCTCAACGAATCAACGATGCAGGCCTTGCAAAATTGCAAGGCATTGCATCCTTCATCATGTGCGCTGCGAGCACGTGTCTCTGATTTGAGCCTAAAACACAAACTGGTTTTTCGCATAATTGATCATAATTTGCAGTAGTTGACCTCCAGATGCTAGAATCTACACCTGATATTGTTTAAAAAAAACGTCAACATGGAGCTGCATCCATTTACAAATCTTAAGCTAGATTCTTCTGAATCTGGACGCGGTGCTGTAACGCGGAGACGGAAAGAGCGAAAGATTCGATATTAAGGGATGAACAAGAGTTTACGATGCTTGCTAAAATTTTACTAAGCGCACATTTATTTTATAAACCGTAGCTTATATTTTCAGTAAACAAAGGTGTATTCAAAATTTCTTAAGGAAAACGCCTTTTTCCACCAAGCGCAACTGGTAGCACGTCCTGGTCGATGTCCCTCGCCAACACCGGGAGCCATTCATTTTTATTCGGACCATAACTTTTGAGCAGTTGAGCATTCTCTTTGCTTAGCAAAGACCGAATCACAGCCAGAAAGCTGTCGAAGACTACTGGCACTAAAGCAGAAACGAAAATATTGTGCATTGAAATTTTCGCCAATCTTACTGTCAACTGTATCTTCGTACCGTTAACGAGAGTCATCTTTTCAAATATTCCGGAGTAATGCCGATCCAACACACTGGTGTAAGTGGTCACAACTGCAAAGCCTTCGCATCCGACAATATCAAGTCATTAAGATTGCATGTATCAGGTAACATTAGCCTTATGATCAAGACCAAGATCTTCGAAATCAGACTTACAGCGTAGACAACCAACTGTCCGTATGTTAAAGGAGTTTATGTCAATCAGTGCATAAGAGCCGGCAACATTTTTGGCTCCGTTGGAATCAGTGGCGTTCATTATCAGTCTTTCTGCTGACTCTAACCAAACGTAAATCATGAAACGGTTCATCTGTGCCGTGAGGCCAGCCAGCACACAGCGTCGAATGTCCCAAGTTCCAAAAGCTGCGAAAATAACTGAAAAAAAATTGGAAACAAGAAACATAGTTGCACGATGAATGACCGAAACCTGCTTTACAACGCAATCAGTGCAAAAAAGTTGCTCACGGGGTCTTCCACTGCGTTCGGCACCAAGCCAGCGTACGTGAATGCACTTTTCCGCTTGACTGAAGTCTTCATGTATTATGTTGTCAATGTTTTCTGCCTTTCTCCACGCAATCGTCTGATAAATATAGTAACTCTTGGTGTAAAGGTTCTAAATTCAATAATTCGCTGCCATTTATGCTTGTTTATGCTTACCTCTTCTAGCCGACGTTTGGCTCTCTCCACATCCAGTTTCTCAGCTGAAAATAAAATTGAAATAAAATAAAATTTCGGGCATGTGAGGTTTGAATTGTAAAGCACAATCGATAACTGGAAATTAAATGAGAAACCTCGTAAGGAACGCATGAGATACACGTCCCGCTTCATGAAGTCTTGGTTCAGAAGAGAATCTACTCCAGACCGGTACTGAACGAGAAAAATTGAATTTCAATTAAAAGGCTTTCAGCAGCGCTTTGGCGGGAGTGATTACCAATTCGAGTGCTTTGGTTTCTTCGGGCGTGAAATCGTTCTGAGCTCCAACTCCCATTGTCATCGCCGGTGCAAAAACTGCAATGACTCCCACGACTTTAAGAAAAAATTCCATCTTTATGCGAACTGCTGGAGATTGGCAAGATTTGTATGGTGTCTTCTAGTGAGATATGAAGTGCGCGTACAACTGAGAAACCAATTCTGAGGCGCTGCACAACAAACGCATCCTTCGGCACGTGTAGATTGCAAGCAAATTGCATATGCGTCTCAAACTAAGGCCAAACTAGTTTGTAATTCGCATTAGTTTATGAGTTTGGCCTTCATGCGTCTAGGGAAATCTCTTGCAATATTCACAGCGCAAACATGCAAACGTGATGTAAAGTATAAATGTCATGTATTGTCGAAGATGGATTCTATGAATTATGCGGCCGCGACATTTGCGGCCCGACCCTCAATTCAGAAGGGACAAGGGCGTAAAGGGCGGACAAAGTCGATCAAGTGAGTAGAGTCAGTCTGCTGTTAGAGTTAATTGTAATTGTCAATAACAGTGCAGATCCACTAACTGGCAAGTTATCTTATGCAGGCAATCTTATGACTTTAAGATGTTAAAATTTTTTAATGCAAGCTACGACTGCTCCGCTCTGATAAAAATTGAAAAGTTTGTATGGTCCACTCTTTGTCTTTGTCCTAAACTAGCATTCGTTCGAAATTACAACGAAAACAGCCACCTGTTAAAGCCCGTCATGTCTACCAATGCGTACGCATTAAAAATGTTTTTGATACCATTTGGACCAGTAGAATTAGCAAACAATCTTTCTCCTCTCTCCAGGGTCAAGTAAATCATGAACCGGTCCAGCTGTGAGGTTAAGCCGGCTAGCACACATCGTTTTTTTTAACTTTATCCATATCGAAGTCCTCGGCTGGAAAGGGTATTAAATTAGCATGCTTAATATTTAGCCCGCAGCAAGTGATGGCATATAGTATATGATATAGTGGACAACCTCGTAAGAAACGCATGAGATAAGCATCACGCTTCATGTAGTCTTTCTTCAGAAGAGATTCCACTTTGGGACGGAACTAAATAGGAACTAATATTGTGAATTTAAAAACGAATTAGTTTACAACATTTACGTAACCAGTTCAAGTGCTTTCTGTTCCTTCGGCGTGAAGTGGTTCTGAGATCTAACTCCCAGCGTTGCAATTATCACAGAAAAGATCACAAATTCTCTAAAAAATGCCATGATGTGAACTGATGGGACGACTTTTTGCATTAATGAGATGAGAATTAAGAGAGACTGAAAAACCTACTCTGAGGTACTGCACAATAAATGCATATCTTTGCATGTGCATATGGAATTCACGTGGCTGATTAAGGTCAGCTAGTTTTCCGTGTTTATTAACCTTCAAAGCGCCATTAAAAAGGCCCGGTGGCCGGTGACTTGCAATATTTGAAGACCTATGAACTCAAGGTTTGCATATTATTGACGATTCATTGAAAGCGTGTACATGTGCGAAAGGCCTTCCATGGCGGCACGCTGCTCGCAGCAAGGGTGCCTCAAACTTGTGAAGTCCCTTGGCCCTTGGTTCCCTTGGCCTGTTGTTGCAATCTCTCTTCTATGGTAAGCTTAACTGAGACAATCACAGAAATTGCGCATGGACAATTGCATGTTTCAGAAATAACTGCAACAATTCTCAACGAATTGCCGGCCGAAATGTGAAAAACCAGCCTTGGCAATTTGCTGTGGCCATAGAACTCAAGATCAAAGAGTAGTTGCAAAGCCAATTCATGTCCTCATCCATACATTGAGATAAAGTACTCGTGAGCTCAAGACAAAAGAGCCTAATTGACATTAACGTGATGATCTTATGATCTGATGTGCAAATTCGTATTCCTCATTTGCAGATGAACCAAAGAGCTTTATGCCATCATTTCATTTCATGGTAGCAGTTCCATCTGCCAGAATCTGAGGCTTGCAATTTAGCATTGCATCAGCCGGTTTGCGATTCTTGCCACATGCTCCTGCATAGCGCCAGAAGCGAAATTGAATAATTGTGTCCATGCTGTCAGGATTTGTAGATTTCAACAGTAGGAACTTGTAGATTTCCAGCTCTTCTAATCTAGAGTAATCTTCGTAATTACTTACATTTCAAGAAGTAAAGATTAGTTTTCAATTAAGAGCAGGTAAGCCTATACGAAATTATAATTAAGAGTTCAGCTAAAACGAGAACAGATTGTCAATTTTCGAAGGCGATGCCGGCCTTATCTTGCACAAGAAATTGTATGGAAAGTGATTTAATAAAGCAACCACTGATAAACTGACATACTTCATAGGTTCATCTCTGTTGGGAGTGATTTGAGCAGTCTTGGAAGTTGGAAGATAGCCATCGTAAAACCTTAAAGAAGGTCATCCGTCAAGATGCCGCTGTTTTGTCGTTTCTACAAGGAGAAGTATCCTGAAGTTGACGAAGTAGTAATGGTCAACGTAAAGCGTATCGCCGAGATGGGAGCTTACGTTCATCTTCTCGAGTACAACAATATTGAAGGAATGATATTACTCTCGGAATTGTCCAGAAGACGTATCCGAAGTGTTAACAAATTGATTCGTATCGGTAAAACAGAACCAGTCGTCGTTATTCGAGTCGATAAAGAAAAGGGTAAGTTTAGCAGTGGTTTCTTGCTTCGACTTCTCGTGAAGCTTTCCAAATTTTAACTGTACTTTATTCTCTACCTGATCATTTCCCATTGTATTTATTCCAGGGTACATTGATCTATCCAAGCGACGAGTAGCAGCAGAAGATATTGAGAAATGTACTGAACAGTTTTCCAAGGCAAAAGCAGTAAATTCCATACTGAGCCATGTGGCTGATCTGCTCGGCTACGATAATGATGCCCAACTGGAGGAATTGTACACCAAAACAGCGTGGCATTTTGAAGAAAAATATAAAAAGAAAGCCTCTGCGTATGATGCCTTCAAAGCTTCAGTGCAGTAAGTCTTGTATACTTTACTAATTACAAGTACAATAGAAATCTTATCGAAACTTCTATTAATTTCAGGGATCCAACCGTGTTGGATGAGTGTGGCCTTGATGACAAAACTAAGCAAACACTCATTGCCAATATCCAACAGAAATTGATGTCACAGTCAGTAAAGATTCGTTCAGATATCGAAGTCTCCTGTTATGCATACGAAGGAATTGAAGCTGTTAAGAAGGCTTTGAAAGCTGGCCTTGAATGCTCGAAGCCAGATATGGCCATAAAAATTAATTTAATTGCTCCTCCATTGTACGGTAAGATTAGAAAGCCTTTAACGTTATTGCATTATACACTTCAGACTTTGCACGTGGTCTAAGATTGTATTTATCGTTACAGTGGTCACAACGTCCACGCCCGAGAAGGCGGAAGGAATTGCATTATTAGAAGAATCCCTGCGCCAAATTGAGCAAACAATCAAGAAGCATGGTGGCAGTTTTAGTGTTCAAATGGCTCCTAAAGTGGTTACAGCAATTGATGAGGCATACCTGGCCAGACAGTTGGAGGCACTCGAAATAGCAAATAACGAAGTCGATGGAGACGACGATGATGAGAATATGGAGGGAATGGGCGAGGCAAATGGAGATGGTAAGAAGGGCAATGATGATGATGACGAGGAAGGAGAAGACGAGGAAGACGACAAGTAGACCAACCAAACATAATTCTATTACCGAAAACGGCGAATTTATAATCAATCTTTTGTATTATAATGAATAGTTGAAACTTGATCATGGGAATGCATAATTCGTGAGTTCTATGCTATTGAATGCTCCATGCTCTGCTTGTCAAAGTCAAACGAGAGGCAAAATTCTTCCCAAATATGAAGCCCTGCACCATTGAAGTTCTTGGAACTTGCATTTTTGACAGTAATGGTTTACCTTTCAGAAATGAGGCTAACAATGCTAAACAGAACTTATTGTTATTTTGTAGCTGGTGTTGGATTAATAAAATATTTTCGATTTTGTAATCTATCATGACATTTGCACATTGCTCCTTTACATTGCATTGGGCATAAGAATTAAATTATTGGTTATTGCTTAAGTTCAGACCCTGAACCGAGTTCCAAAAATTAAAAGTAGCATTTCAGCACCGATTGCAAAAGAGAAAGTTGCAATCAAGCTTACATATTTCCAAGTCAAAAGAACAACGCATATAAATCCTTCGTCGAAGATGAGATACGTTGAACAAAAATTTGACCGGCTCGATTCAAAAGTGCAAAAAGTTGTACGCCAACAGCACCCGGGGTTCCCAGGCGGTCACCCATCCAAGTACTAACCGGGCTCGACGTTGCTTAACTTCAGTGATCGGACGAGAACTGGTGCTCTCAA